>JBBMOC010000004.1:6265118-6521454 GCA_037975185.1 Centropyge bicolor | reverse complement strand
GTGTGTGTGTGTGTGTGTGTGTGTGTGTGTGTGTGTGTGTGTGTGTGTGTGTGTGTGTGTGTGTGTGTGTTATGCTAATTACAGCACAAGCGTTGTACATCTTTGATGGATACGTGGCCCTCGTCTTGTCACAATGACATTTTGCCAAACGGAGTGAATGAGCCCAGGGGGGAGGGGGGACTGAAGCAGGGGGGAAATATTCGTCCCAGATGTTCTGCTTCATAATATGTCTTTCTCTATCTATCATTCTTTTCTTGCCTCATATAGCTCGGTGGTGTGAATCCTCTGCCCTCACCTCCCCCTTATCCCCTCATTGTCCCTCTTTTCTTTTACTCATCTACTTCTTCCTCTCTTCCTCCTCCGCTCTTCTTCTTCCTCTCTGGAGCGTGTTTCTCCTCTGCTCAGTCTCCCAGGCTAATGTTGCCTTGGAGGAGACGGCTTCTCTACGCTGTCTGCACTCTGCCAGACTCTCCGGGTTGGCTTTAACTGGATAGACAGACACTGTATGCATGTGTATGTGTGGGTGGGGTAGTAATGCAGCCATCCATCCACTTTTTATTCAGTAACAGTGTGTGTGTGTGTGTGAGAGGACATCAGAGGGACGCAGTCTGGGTTTGATGTGGAGGCAGGTGACGGCGGAGGAGACGTTATCTTAATTCTGCATCGGAAAGTGTGTGAGGTGTGAAGGGTGTGTGTGTGTGTGTGTGCGTGCAAGCATGTGATTCATTGTGACTAATCCCCCCTCTGTCTGTCAGTCAGCTGTCCTTTTGCTTTTTGACTTTTAGAGTCTCAAAGGGGTGAGGGGTTGACTTCTATTCTTCAGCCTGTGTGTGTGTGTGTGTGTGGGTTGGAGGGGTTTTCTAAAGCTTGGGGATAATGGCTATTGGAGTTCATGGCAGGTGTTTCTCCACAGAGCAGACCATTTTTTTCTCCACTTGTTTTTCGCCTCTGTGACACAAGCTGCAGGATCCTCCATCTGACCCGGTACCTCCGAGCCCAGATAAGTGATTTAACGGTGTATTCTGTCTCTAATGAGATTATATTCCCTCTAATATAATTAAAGGTTGATTAGAGTATCATGAGATCCAAACATGGGGCTTACCTTTTGCTCCATCATGACCTCAACAACCTTTCTGAAGTTCAGTGGATTGTATATGAGGAGTGCAGAAGTTTCAAAGAAGGATCAATTTAAGAGCATTTTTCTTTAGTTTGATGCATTTCCTGAGAAACAGTATATTAGTAAAAAGCATAATGCAATACAAAATTAATGTAGTGCTAAATTAGCTGGAATTTCCATCCACGCCTTCTGAAGCCGCTGTTAAAATCCTCCATTTGTCAGGTGGTAGAAGTAATGAGGTTTGATGTAAGTTTTTTTTTTTTTTTTTGTACAAGTAAATTCATAATAACAGAGCGAGCTGAACAGAGGACAAAATACTTTACTTTTTCCACCTCAGCGTGACTTCAACAAGTGTAGCTGAGGCATCTTTGAGCCCTGAGCTGCTCAAATTGCTGCTTCAAATTGTGTCAGTGTTCGAGGGGTCCTGAAGGCCGACGGCTCCGGGGTCGAGGCGATGGGGGCGGTGGAGAGTGAGGAGGGGAAAAGTCGAACTGCAGTAACAGGTATGTCATGTGAAGGTGAATCAAATTTGACTTTCATTTTGTTTGTTTTTTAATCATAGAATGGATGGAGGTAATAAAAAAACGTCAGGTTATGAAATAAATAACATTTCATTCAATAGTTCATCCAAACTGACCTCTTAACCTTCAAATGTGAAAATCAGACACTAATAATACGTGATTGTATTTTCAATAAGAACCAGACAATTTCTTTTATGCATTTTGTGACTTTTTTCTTCTTGTATGTTTCCATTTCAAGCTGATTTTCATTGTTATATCTCTGGGGCAAATCTGCGATTGTGGAGTCCAAAAGTATTCTTCTCTGATTGTTTCCTCAGTCTCTCTGCCATGTATTAATGAGATGCCCAGCACTGCCATGACTCACACGTTTACCCATTAAAAGGCGGCTTGATTTCCTCTGCCAACCTTTTTGTTTCCTGATCATCTACACTCAAGACAATGCAAATTGTCACAGTAATTCTTTGAGTTTGGTAGATGAGTGTAGGAGGACGTTGGAAGGTCGGTTATTAGCTGCTGATTTGACACATATTAAGAGAGGCCAGGAGTCTTTTTGTAGTATAAGAAAATGCTGAGAAGTCATGCACAGTGCAGGAAGGAACAGGGTCTTGCACCCGTCCCAAGAGAAAGTGATGAAACCACTTCCCCTCAACAGAAAGTGAAGCCTGGTTATAATCCTAGCAGCTAATCTCATTAACAGGATGGTGTCGGTGTCCATCTGAGAAAAAGGTTGCTAACATTGTTAATGTCTCTTACCTGTGATTTACTGTTCATCATTAGACCTGGTTTTAACAGGCATAAGAATACATGACTTAAGTAAAGGCACAGAGGAAGCACACGTTCAACCCTGATTACAAACATGTCTGACCTCATGAACTATCTGCTGATTCTGAATTTGATGGCAGCAACATGTTTCAAACAAGTTGGGACAGGAGCAACAAAAGACTGAAAGTTGTGGACTGATCCAAAAACACCTGTTTGGATCATTCCACAGGTAAACAGGTTCATTGGTAACAGGATGGAGAGAGGTTCAACACTTTGACAAACACATGATTTTATAAAGGCGATAGGTGGGCTCAGGAACACTTGGTAAAACTGTTGTTGTTTACCACAGCATCCCATCTTCTTTTTTTTTCTTTTTTGAATCAGGACTATGCAATACAAATGAAGGACTGGATGATAGTTCAGACACCTTGGATATTTTCAACCAGCACTTGACTACAAATTTTCATTCAAAGCCATAAACACCCTTTTCTTTATTCACTGACTCCCCTCACAATATCCTCACTCTCAGGCAGGATGTTAATGTATCTACACCACATTGTCAATTCAGACTCTGGAAATAATGTCTGCACATGCTCTGTGATGCTGTGAGTTATTTCCTGCTCTTCTCTCTGTTCATTATACTCATCTCATATTGTAGCTGCCCTTAATGTACAGGACGATTCACGCTGCACTTCAGCCCAGACTGTATGACTGTTATTTATATCAGCTCCTGTCAGTGGTGCTTCACTGTCTCTAGAAGTGCTCTGCACCATCTGTCTCTGTATAAACAGTGAGACTTTGTCACTGCCACCGACACCAGTTCCTGTATCAGGCTGTGTAAAGAGATTAGGATAAAGCTACAATTTCATTTCAGTGCTTTTATGATATTTCCGTCCTATATTGCTTCTGTTCTCTAAAGAAGCTGACTTTGAAAAAAAAAAAAAAAAAGCCAGAATGCACTCAACTCTGCACAATACAAAAGACAACATCCTCCACCATGATGACTAATCACATTTGATTTAATGACCTTCTCTGAAGAAAAAAATAGCTTTTCCCTTTAAAGTTTTCCCCACACTCCCGCGCCGGCTCTTATCCGTCTGTGCGTCTCTTTGTGCCTTTTAGTGTCTCTCCACACAGTCTATCCCCGTTCTTCTGTTTGCATTTACTCTCTTTTTGTTCTTTTGTTCTGTCTCACTCTCCCTCCGCTCTTCTTCTTACTCCCCCCCACCCCTCCACTTTCTTTCTTTCTCTCACTCTCCAACTCATCAAGGATAGTGAGGAAAAGGCCGGCAGCCTGAGGGGTGGATCTGTTGGCGCTGATTGGCTCTCCTTGCTTGCCAATGAGGTGTGAAGCGTCTGCCACGCTGCTGTAACTCTTCTCTGAGGGCCACCCTCGCCTCCTTCTCCACACACACACACAAACACACACACTTTGACACAATATGCTTCAAATAGATGCAAGAGCTTGACAAATACATTCACACACACGCACAGATTAAAAACAACAGAAGACGTGGTTGTGGTTCTGTCCAGCAATGACGCCTCAACCCGTTTGGACTTCGGCGAGACACACACATAGAAATGTTGTTGGTTGCCAGCGATGCCAGCGGGGCCTGCAGATGAGAGTAGACCGTCATACACTCTATTCTAGTAATGGGCAGGCAGATGGCAGGCTGCTCTGTAGCCTCTGCTTAGGCTGATGGCTCTATTCATCCGGCTGCTCGCCCTCCCTGCAGCCCTGCACCAGGCTACAATTTATAGAGCCCTCTCTCTCTCTCCCCCTCTGCTCTTCTCTCTTGCTGTTATTTATTTGGACTTTTTTTTTGTCTTGGTCTGCACCTCTTCTCTTTATTTTCTCTTAGTCTGTTTGTCTGTCTGCTTGGCACCGAAAAAAGGGGGCCGGTTCATTCCAGCTAGAATATCTGCTGCTGGGGGGGGGGGGGTGAGTTATTGGCTGCGTGTTAGAAAGTGCTGCTACCTTCATGTCTTTTTTTTATTTTTTATTTTTTTGGCAGACTAAAGTTTTGGTCACGCAAACACTTTTTGGGTGGCAGAGGAAGTCTCATCGGACCCAGTCAAACTTTAGTGGTTATTGAGTCGGAGCCAGTTTGCTGCAGTGCGAGTTATCTACCTCAAAGGAACAAAACAAAGCAGCAGTTTGATATTTTAAGAAGTTGGCTTATTTGCTTTCACACTGAGAGTTATATAAGAGAAGAGACTGGATCGATACCTCTTTCATATCTGCACACTGAATAGTCCAGTCTTTGTGATGAACTAAAATGGCTCCTGGCTGCATCCTTATGTTTAACAGAGAGATGTGAGAGTTGTATCAGTCTTCTCATTTAACTCTTTTACGATGATGGTCGCCAAAGTCAGCAGCGTAGCCTTGAACTTGCGCTGTTAGTTTTTGGATGAAAGATTTGAAAAGGAAAGGGGGAAAACAATGAGGCCTCTCTAATACACTTCATCTGTTTTACTAATAGCGTTGCGACAAAAAAAAGAGCATCATATATCAGTGAAAAAAAACACATTGAATAAGTAGATTTAAGTGCTTTTGCTGTTGCCAGATTTTTTAATTGGTAACAGTTTGGTTATGAGGACAACAAGTCCTCGGCATGTCAGCTAAATGAGCTTTAATTGTGTCTAAATCACAGCGTGGCGAAGATAAAGGAGATATGTGTTGGATAAGTGAGAGCAAGAAAAAAAAAGGGATGTGAGGGAAAGAGCAATACATATGTTTGATGTATAACATGAAAGCAGTTTAAAAGATTTGACATCAGCTGTGGTGGTGGCAGTGGTGCGATGGATGTGTGTGTGTGTGTGTGAGGGGAGAGAGAGCCGGGCTTTGACTCTCAGTTTCCCTCCAGAGATAAAGTGAGCGGTAATGAGGCCCCGAGCTGCTGCGTCGAGGAGACAGTAGGACCGCCGGGGGAAGGAGGGGGGGAGGGGGCGGCCTTGAAGAACAAGAACACATCCTCAAACTTAAAGCCATCAAACTATTTGTTAATGTAAAAGTTGACTGGGAGTTGACAGCTTTGCTCCTTGTGGATTTTATTGCCACACATGAGGGTGAATGGGGGAAAGAAGAGCATGTGATTTTAACCTCATGGCCAGAAAAATAGAAACACCAGTACAATGAAAAACAGACTTGCAATCATTCATATTTCTCATATTAATTTAGTGTTGACTCGAGCCACAGTTTATGATGATAGTTCGTTACCTGGTGAGTCGGTATTTTTATCACAAGAGGGGAAACAACTTCCCAAAGCTGGACAGTTTTAATGTGAGGAAGGTAACAGATTGCAGGTTTAAAGTGTGTCTGTTTCCTTTAGATTGACAAGACTCACCATATTGCAACAAATCTCTCTCTTGTACTTTTCTGGGCTGCACAACTGGAAAATAAAGGAATTAAAAAAAAGTGGCTTGCTGGAAGGCTGAAGTCAGAAAAACAATAAGATAGAAGTCTGGTAATGAGAAAAAGCTCCGTTGCTGAAAATGTAAACTTTGTGTCTGTTTGACATTTCGTACTTTTTGCTGCACAAAGGAAGCTCTGTTTTTTTTCCCCCTCCTCTACATTTTCAGCTTACTTTTCAAGTTTTTATATTGTGAGTTTTATCATTGTGTGTGTGCCTTTTTAACTACAAGAAGTAACTGGAGGGGGTTGTTTGGATTTTCCTCTTCCAGCAGCACAGTTAATAAATCATGTTTAAATGTTCTTGTGCTATTTCCCCATGGAAATTGTGCAGCTGCATAATAGTAGTCATTACTCATTGGATTGTGTTACGCTATATTAGAAGTTTTTCCCATGATGCCACAGTGTCCTGACCTGAAGACGTGACACCGGTTTGTTTCTTACCTCCTTACGTGACGTCTGTGTCGCCTGTTAACGTGGGCCCTTCTCGAGCACGCTCACATGATTGGATTAGGTCGCAGGTGCCGTCTGTTTTTACCGAGCTGAGAAAATCCACTTTTCCTCATTGTGCACCGGCAACCTAGAATAACACGCAGAACAATCTGAAGCTTACCTCATTTGCATCCTCGGGGCAAATTAAACTTTTAATCTCATCTTATTTTACTTCCAGCTGTTTTTGTTGATTCGTCTGTTTAAATTTTTAATTGCTTTATTTATTCCTGAGCTTGTTTTATTTGACTTTTTTTCAACTCTTTTTTTTTATCACCAGTTTTAACTAAGCTTTCTATTTATATTTCTTGGTGGATCTTTTGTTTGTGTTTTTTTACTCGGCTATAGTGTGAATGAGTGTCTCTGCCTCAGCTGAGTTAATGCAGAGGTTGATGATGGTGATGATCATATTGCAGTAGTGAGGTGGGACACTACCACTTACTGCAATACCATGAAGTAACCTGGTCACTACCACAGTGCTGGTAGCTTTGGTGACCATCATCGCCATGGTGACAATAATAATACACACCTGGTTATGGTTTAGGAATGATCGTGGTCCACAGACAGACAGTTTGAAACAAGGAAGCAACAGCAGCCGTCTGTGATAAAGCCCAGTGTTTTACTGAATTCATCCACCTCTTCTCTCCATGTGTCACTTTATAATACTGTCACCTCACTTCCTTCTCTGTCCAGCTACTGTCATAATTTCTATGGCCACTAGTTATTTGATGGAAACATTTGTGGTAATCCAAAATTCATAACCATAAATCCTTACGTTTGAGAAGCTGAAACCATTAAATGTTTTTGCACACACACACACACACACACACACACACACACACACACACACAAAAAGACGATAATCAAAATAGTTTAAAATAAATTTTCTGTCATTCAACTAATTGATTGTCTCAGCTGTGCTTGTATATGCTGATGGGAGATCATATGTTAGAAGCTCTTCATATGTTTGTATCAAGAAGTCTTAATTTGTAAAGTAATTAATTACTGTAATAACTGTAGTGGAGTTAAATCACAATATTTATCTCTGTGTGACAGAAGCAGAAGAAGAAGAGTAGAAGTCTCATGAATTGTTAATACTCAAGTAAAGTACTTCAAATGTGTGATATTTGAGTAAATAAACTTTCTTTTGTTGAACCTCAAACACATCATGATGTATAGTCTAACATCACCCAGCCTCCAGTATGTGATAGTGACCAAATCACTGTGCAGTTCTTTATGCTTTAAATCTGCTACTAAAGAAAATCCTGACCAATAACAGTAAAAAAAAAAAAAACTCCATTTGCACAATAGCTTTCTGTGTACTCTTTATCAGCTCATACAGACTCAGTGAAGTCTAGGCCTGACTGTGATGTCCAGAAGCAGTGAGTTGCCCACATGTGAAGGTTCGACACTCCCAACATGTTTGAGAAGCATATGACTATGCCACAAGCCAGTGGCTACTAAACCTGTTACATGGCCCCGCATAAGCCTATCCATCCGTGACCTGCGAGAAGCCAGTTTAGACTAATCCCCACAACTGTAAAAAATGTTTTCTCATCCTTCAGAAGAGGATTTAAATTACTTTTCACTTACAACTTGCGCCGCGGTTCGCCTGCGACGTGGTGTGCAGCCGGCGCCTCCAGCCTTTCTCTTGTTAATTTTGTCCACGAGCTCAATACGCTCCGGTGACCGCTGCCCTTTTTCTATACAACATGCTCACGTTGTCCCTTCAGAGACCTGCACACACGCACGCTGAAATGTGTTTTAAAGAAGCCTTTTTATTGTCATGTGAGATGCTTTTAATACGTAAACACACACACACACATTCTCACACAAACACAACAGAGGGCGAGTACAGACACACACGTCGTTATTTATTATTTACAATATGGCTATAGCTCATGTACACTCTCACATTGTAAGCAAAGGCCTGGAGGGCAAACATGAGATATTGCACATTAAAACACACACACACACACACACACACACACACACACACACTTGGCATGAGACCTCATTGTCCCCGGCGGTTGCGTAAGGCGCCTCGAGGCATTCGCAACACAGACACACTCTCAAACGTGATTATCTCCATTTGATGTCTGTGATTGGGTCATATTGGTGTGGGTGACATCATGGAGTAATTATCAGCAACACACACACACACACACACAAACATCTATATGTAACCCAGGGGGCACCAACACACGGTCAACACTCAATCCGTCCATGTGATTCAGAGTATTGTAATTTGACATTGAGCTTTGCTGCTGTATTGATTGTTGGTGTGTGTCTGTGTGTGTACATGTGTGTGTGTGTCCATTAGTGGTGATGGCATACATTTGCAAAATTGCTTCTCGACTTGCATATGAGTCCATAACTGTATATCCAGATGAGACGCTGGGCCTATTAGCACGTTTATGCCTCATTGTTAAAAGCTCATTATGTTCAAACTTCTATGTCATCTCTGAGGAAGGACTCACCACTTTACCTGCATGGCTATAAGAGAAAATCAAAACCTCCATATGAAGATGCAAAACTCCACACAGAGGAGTCTGGGGCCCGGATTTGATCTGCGAACCTTCACGCTGTGAGATGACAGCGCCAACTACTGAGCGCCGTGGTGTCCACAGACTAACATCTGGTAACATGATGGTAAATAGGGTCTGAGCTCACCAGGCAGAGCCATTTGGCAGATATGTGGAGGTATGACATTTTCCCCTGCTGCACCAGACACGAATGGATCCTCAGGTTCCTGCATCTCCCAAAATTATCTAACTGGATAATGTGTTTCTTTGTGTAGATGTTCCTTCAACATTTATACTTTTGAAGGGAAATAAACATTTTTCAGTTGCTGCATCTGGAGATTGTAATTTTTTTTAAACTTATATTCGTGTATTATTCTTTAATTTGTCATTCAGAAAAGCAATGTGGTAAAAAAAAAATCTTTTTTCATAGATTTTAATATGTCCCATTAGTTTATGCCTATACACCTAAATAGTACAACTGTTTCCTTCGACCTTTGCTTTATTGTCCAACCTGTTTCCATCATATTGATTGATAACACTCTAAATTTTGTCATATGTTTTATTGCATGCTTTAATGGACCAGTGCATCCTAATACATGCCAGTGGCCATGTAGTCGAACCAAGCCAGGATTAAAACAGATTCATTCATCACCCATGATAAAATAGCAACTACCTCCATCCCATTTTCTGATGATCTTTGATTGGACACTTTCCATACATGCTGCCAGAAAATGTGCTATTTTAGCTAAGATGCAGCTGGTGGCCGTAAAGCCATTTAGATCAATTTCATAATTTGGGTTTAGTCCATGAGTAGAGACAGAAACGCAGCCCTCTCCTCGGCAGCTTCCCCACCGGGCCCCGCGGAGCCGCTCTTCAGTGGAGTGAGGCGTCCTGAGTGTTGACTAATCAAAGGCCCTTTCACGGGGCAAAGACTGATGGCTTAATTAGGACTGCTAATGTTAATCATACTTAAATATTTATAAGGATGAATTCTTTTGTTTAGCCTTGACCTTTCGCCGGAGCTCATTAACATGGTTATTATTGCTGCTGGTGATGTGGTGTTGCTCTTAAACGTGGCCGCAGCGCTCGCCCCCGGGGCCTTTATTGATTTTGATGGAGCGGACACGGTGCTGTGTTAACGCTTTGTGTGAATGACATTGGCTTATCAGCATTTGGAGGAGTTAACCCTGGAGGTGTATGTGTGTGTGTGTGTGGGCACCCCGAGGGGACGGTGGGTAATATCTTATCAATGTGGTGAGCTCATTGTGTTTAAGTGGCAGTGAAGGTAATAGAAGCAGGTCCATAAACACTGAAGGATGTTTCCGGGCTTGTGTCAGCTCAGCACTTTGACTGAATATCATGATCGAAATGGGATTGTTATTTGTAACACACACACACACACACTCACACGCTGAGATGACCATCGTTTTATGACTCGGATTGTTTCTGTGCTCACACAAGGCCAGAGGCAAAAGCTTTCATTACTACTGTATAGGATATAGTGTGCACTTGTAGCACTTGTGGCTTAATTGTAGAGGACACAGAGGATAACGGCTTCTTCTATCCAGAGGTGCAACATATTATCTGTAGCATCAGTATCAGCTCCTTATTACTAGTGTTCTGCATCACCAATTGAATTTCTCTGTTTAAGACACCAGAACCTTATACTAATGACGTGTGCTTTGGGGTAATAAACATCTTGTGCTCTGAGGAGAAATTATTGTGGTGTGGCGCTTTAATGAAAACCATTAATCAGTCATTGTTATTCTCTCAATTTAATATGTTCAGAGGGCTGGTTCCTGCATGCACTTTTTTTTGTACTCCTCTTCAATTACTCACTCCCCCCCACCCTCACCAATTTTTTACCAGCACCGGTACATTGCCCAAGGTAGTGCACTGTTTTCATCCAATCTAATCGTTTCATGTGGATGGGAACATCCTCACATGACTGTAAATGCATTATTCTGTGGGATTATGTTGCAATATATGCTGGAAATACCTGTATATTTCTATAGTTAAATTGTCAATACTTTTATTAAAGTTAAAGTGTTAATACTTTCTACACTTGTTAACTTGTTGATACTTTTTATTCTAATTAAATTGTTAATACTTTTTTATACTTCTTGTTTACCTACTATGTATCTTGCTGCTGTAAACACTGCCAATTTCTCTGTTATGGGGCTAATTAAGGAATATTCTATCTCTTATCTTATCTTAAGACAAATATGTGCATTTCTACAATCATGATGTCATCATGAATAATTCAAGTTTTTACTAATACTAATAAAACCAATAGGTCATTTTGAGCCCTCATTCAGGAAGTTAGCGTTTTGGTTTGGCTGTGAAAGATGTTATTGACGCTCCATCTTCACTCCTGAGCTGCTCCATCTGTCTCCCTTCCTGTTCCTTTTGATGCGCTGATGTTTTATGAGTGAGCCATCTACAGTATATATGAGCTCCTCTCTCTGCCCACCAGATTAAACACGCCGCTGCAACATACGTGTCAAGCCGCTCACACAAACTTTGTAGATCGAAGCTCCTCTTTGCAAGAATGCACTTTTGACTCTTCCCATTTTTCTGGATTTCCTGACAAAGAAATAATGAAAAGTGTAGCCAAAATGTATTTGAACTATGCTGCACATTTTTCCTGCCACGGCTAATACAGAAAGCCTGGAGGCAGTCACCGTGACAATTTTATGGTCTGTAATGTGATACTGAGAATGATGAGTACTATATTTTGTGAGTGTGCGTTTATGAATTGAATTAGGATGGTGATGAGGTCTATTGAGTTTCTATACTGGCAATTGATACATCATGGCAAAGTCTTCCCCGTCACCAGTGCGTGTTTTTGTCTCCTCAGGTAGCTGCACGAGAGCGTTTGTGACAGTGTGCAGTAGTGTGACTGAGGGAGACGAGAAGAGGTCGGCATCACAAAGCCGAGGTTTGAATTAACATTTTATGCGTGTGACTGTGTGTCGGGGGGCAAAAAAAAGCAGATTCAATATCAAAATCTCATCCCACTGAATAAACACAGCTTTGGATTTGTGTATCTGTTTGCGAGAGATTCATGATTGTTGAATATACAGTTTGGGGTCCCAGATGTGTGTGTGTGTGTGTGTGTGTGTGTGTGTGTGTGTGTGTGTGTGTGTGTGTGTGTGCGGATGAGAGAAAATCATTTTTAAAAAAGAGTTATTGAATAACCAATGCTACCTGATTGAAAGCAGCCGCTCGGTCTCGCAGCTTTGTAATCACTAACTGCCGTTTGGGAAGTGACCGTAAGCACTTCAAACCACCTACGTGTTTCACAATCAGACCAATGAATAAAAGATTGGAGTTTTAAGTGCCTACATTTGGAATTTAAAACAAGTGGAGATGTGGAACAAAAAGGACCACATAGAGTTGGTGGCGACTCCTGCCGCCCCTCCTCGTGCTTCGTGCCACTTGTGGAGGCGGAATTGAAAAGCTGCCATCGCCGCGTTGCTCACTGTCTTTAAGAGTGAGATGGGAGGGGGGGGCAGGTGCAGAAGTATTTTCAATCTCAAGTTGTCTTTTTGATGTTTTAGTCATTGCTCCAGACGTCTGTGTGGGACTGCTGTTGTTTTTTTTCTTTTTCAATCCCGCCCGCTCCGGCAGGACTCCCAACCATTCCCGCCTGATCCCGCAGAGATTGTGATCTCTCTGTTTTCCCGCAGAGAAAATAACACACATGTAGCCTTTTTAGATTTCTGTAATCTAAAGAAATGCAAATTCCTCAGCTGCTTAATAAGCCACCTTTTGAAGATGTGAGCTGGAAATATTAGATGCTTTTTAAAAAAAGTGAAAAAGGAACAACCTCGGGGCTGAAAGTGGATAAAAACATTACTGTGTTTACATTTCCATCCTTTCCCTTAGCAACAGACAGACCCAGATGCAGCAAGGCTTCATGACGGCAGCGCCATTGTTTACAGATGAGCTTCTATTAGGGACGGCGGCCTTTTATGTCACTGATGCTTAAATTCAATTTATTTTATGGTCTAGACAACTCGTTTAGAAAGAGAAGGACTACATGTAAGATGGCAAAAGAAAAAAATTTAGTGTTGCTTGCAGTTTATGGGAAGACATATACACAAGCGATGCAATGATGATAGTGACTGCCTGCTTGTGCACATTACAGCAAATACGTTTTACGGCTGCAAAATTTGAATTGCCCCACATGTTGCCAGCAGTCTAAATGACTTTGCATTCAACTGAGGTCATGACTTTGGTATTTCTTGTTGCGTGAAATTTGCCAGATTTGAAGCCGAGATAAATGAAAGATTCATTAATTTGCTGCCACTGTGTTTGTGGATTAATCACAAATTGCTGGGATTTAAAGGACCCTATAGACATGTTTCGTGTTTGTAGCACGTGGCCGTTTCAGTCCCGCCGACTCCTGGCGTGTGTGCAGCCAGCCGAGCTCTCATTGGGTGCACGCTGACCTGCAGGTGAATGCTCATTACGCACAGACACACAGAGTAATAGACCCTACAAGATGTGAAAGTAGCTGGGCTTAAATAGTGTTATCTCCTTTATCTTTTTTTTTTTTTTTCACACAAGCAATTGAGTGTGTAGCCGGCAGCTGGACAGGTGTTGAGCGGGACACCTCCTCATCCTTAATAACCGCAGCGGGGGATAAACACATACATGCCGACACGCGGAGACACACACACACACACCCGTGCCAGAACAGCAGGTGGCTTCCTCTAACGGCGTCACTGTTCTTATTCAGTGTGCTGTGAATGTATAACACCTGGGCCGACATGAGACGCAGTTTGACTTCTCCCTCTCCTTTAATTGTAACTCAATCTATTTTTCAGCTCTTCCTTCTAAATTGAGAATCTTCAGAGCAGAAAGAGGAAGCAAGTACAGGAGAGAGGGGTGGGTTTGATCACAGGCCAGCAGGGGTCCATATGCTTACAAAAGCAAGGTGGATTAAATGCTATTCGATCTCCGGCAACCTCAATCCCTCCTCTCTTGTCTCCCGTTTTGTTCGTTCGTTTTCCCGTCTACCTTCAACCACTAATCTCTCCTCTCTCTTTTATCACGTCCGTGTGGGCAAGATTAACATTTCCTAAAGCACTAGCCACCTGTGAAAGTACATGAAGGTAAAGCAGAGGTAGATTTATTGCTTCTACATTTGGGTGGCTTATTTAAAGGCTGCGTGTGTGTGTGTGTGTGTGTGTGTGTGTGTGTGTGTGTGTGTGTGTGTGTGTGCGCGCGGCTGTGGTTCCTCCTGGGGTGAAGCACCGAGGAGACTGTTTCTGCCTGACTGACGCTCTGCAGCCGAGGCCGTTGGAGAAAGATGTGTGTGCATCTTTATCTGTGTGTAAAGGATTTCTAGGTGGGATTAGGAAGATTTGTTTAAAAACCTGAGATATGTTGGAGGTTAGGCAACTAAAACACTTGTTTAAAAGCAAACATTGATTGCAGGGTCAGACACCCCCAACTTGTGCACCCTCACAGAGAAGGAACACTATTTCCTGACACTGATATGAGCTGAATTGCACAGTGTAGAATTGTCCAATATAAACTTAGAAAGTCCTTGGATTTGACATGTGTAATAATAATATAACTCTTTGAAAGACACTTGAATTAAACATCAGTTAAATCTAGGGCAGTAATGGATAGCACTAATTGATTTTTTTGAAGATTATATTTGAGTCTTGAGCTCTTTGTATTTCTCTCATTTCTTACTTCTACTATATATTTTTGTCTGTAAAAATGTGAATATAAACTAAGAAATGATCTTTCTGGAGTCCACCAAGAAGTAGTTGGTCATTACTGTGAGGTTTAGCACTGGTTGCTATCTGACTGTAAACATCAGTGTCTCTGTGTGTTTGGAAGATGTATGTAGTTCTTTTGCAGATATGTGGGTTACTCTTGTCTTTATAGTGCAGTGTAAGCAGCTGCTTTGTTTTTCCGCTCATACTGTACGTGTGTGTGTGTGTGTGCCTAGGAGACCACGTTTGCGTGTGTCCGCGCCGCCCCCTGTGCGTGTCCTCGCAGCAGATTCGATATCTTAGCTGGTGACATGGGAGGGCTTGAAAGGAAAGAGAGGATGACGCAAAAGAGGAAAAGAGAGAGAGAGATTAGGGATTGATTATCGATCGCTGTGGAGTTGTCAGGAGGCAGAGGAAAGATGGAGGAGCGAAGCCTATTTTCCTTTTGTTTGTCTCTCTCTCTCTTTTTTGCCACTCTCTCATTCATCGACTGAGAGGGAGATTGGAGGAGAAAGAAAGCCGCACAAAAGATTCACATCATTTCTCCTTCATTTACCCTCTCTGCTTTTACTGTCTCCAGTTTGGTCAAGATCTTATTCTCTCATCTGTGGTTAGAAGTGTTGACTCAAGAATGAGGACTGGACCAAAAGTAACAACAAAAGGTCTGAAGGAAGTTCAAAGTGCAAAGAGGAAGTGCAAAAAAAGAAAGAAAAAAAGAAAAGAAAGAAAGGTTAAAACACACACACGTTTACTTTATTACTAAACAGAGCAAATCAGCGTGAAGAAAAGACCCTCCAGTTTCCAATTCCCAAATCAAACAAGCCCTCATTAAAACCTCGTTGTCCCCAGTCGACTTGCAATCCACAAATTCCATTTCACCGAAACACACGCGTTTAACACCAAGACAGTAACCAAACATAATCCTAGGCTTCATTTCCATTCAAATAGCATAAATCCAAAGGATCCTTATCAGTGATCACAGTGAATGCGGTCCACAGAATTTCTCTGTCCATCAGCAGTTATCGGTGTGTGAGCACAAGTGTGTGTGTGTGTGTGTGTGTTTCTTTTTACATGCGTGCATATGTCAATAGAAGCCCTAAACTCAATTATTCCATTAAGGAGACAGTGCACAGTGGTGTGCAGTGACTAAATCAACAGCTTCTCTCACACACTAGTCTGCTTTAAACACTGAGCAGTCAATAAGCCATTTCCAGTTAAGGGTGAGAGTGTGTATTGTTGTGTGTGTCTGTGATCGTGTGTGTGTGTTTGTGTCATTCTGAACAATGGGTGTTCCTATTCTTTGGTTGAATTTGTCCCTTTTCCCAAGGCTTGTCTCCTTGAGCAGTGGGGAACATAAATCCATGTCAGCCTTTGTAAGTTTTGTGTGTGCATGTGTGTGTGTGTGTGTGTGTGTGTGTGTGTGTGTGTGTGTGTGTGTGAGAGAGAGAGAGAGAGAGAGAGTGAGAGAGAGAGAGTAGTTGTGTGTTTGTACTTTCGGGTGTGTGAGGCAGAAAACTGGTCCATGTTTTTTGTAACTCTGATTTGGATGTGCATGTCTCTCCTACACACACACACACACACACACACACACACACACACACGGGTTCCTGCATGTGACTGGCATGCTGAGCGCAGACTGCAGCACAGTGTCCGGCTCTCCTTATTCTTCTACGGAAGGACTACACGCTTAATGAGTTGTCCTGGGACTTGAGGCTGTTTAACACACACACACCCAAAAGAGCACATACACACATAGAGGTGCACGTACACACACATTTTTGTACTCCCATATAGTTGTGAGGACTCTCAGTAACATAATAAATTCCCTATAGCCTCTTATGTTAACCTTATCCATTCCAACTACGTGCTGAAGCCCAGCCATTTCCTGAAATTAGCTATAACCTTGACACTAAAGTCTCGACCCTCAAAAAGCCTTTTCAGGATGTTAAGACCAGGCAAAAAATCCCCACAGTGTGACATTGAGTCCACTGCAGCTGTTTTTAATGTTCTATTTTATTTCATTTATTTTGCCATATATGTAGAATACACTTCATCTGTGATGCATGAGAATTTTCATAGAAACCTGAAAATGAACTGAATCCAATCCAGTGTGTTTTTAACCAGCACCAGAAAACGATTCTAATCAAACCAGTGTCAGTAAAGCTCAGATTCAGAGAGCTCTGCTTCGGGCCAGTCTATGATGCCGATGTGCCCTTGAGCTACCTTTGATGACAAATGACAATAAAAGTGACAAAGCAGGGAATTTGACCCCTGGTGTGTCGGGGTCAAATCAATGACCTCAGATCAAAATAGCTTTATTGACATTAATGTTGTTCTCTTTAGCTTCTCTTAACCAACTTTAATTGTCAGTAGGTGCAAAGGGTGATTGTAGGAGTATTTTATATAGCCCAAACAACAAATACTTGTATGCGCTGGATGGTCATGTGAAAGTTGTAGATGTCAAAGTGCTGTCTAACGCTGTGGGAAAAGAATATAGGCTTCAGATTCTTGCTCTCTATGATTCACACACACACGTATCCTGATATATAGCTATCATAAGGCAGGGTGACGTTTCCAGAAGCAGGTGATAAACAGCAGTTAAAGGAGTCATATCCTCAGTGTGTGAAACTGTCCCCTAAATGTCACCTTGTGGATATGCTGCACAGTCACAGGCTGTATGCCAACACACACACACACACACACACACAGAAACAGCTGTATAGGGTTAATACTGTGTGGAAGAGCACAAAACGCACCAGCTCCCTGTTCTTCATCAATGCTTTACAGCCTTTTTTCACATTCTGTTTTTTATCTTGTTGCACAAATACACACACTTTTTGAACGGCTCGCTCCGCCTGTCAAACACACATAGAATCAATATTTCCTTGAACTTAGTTAGAGCAAATAGTCATGTGATGGGAACACAGCCATCCCTCGCAACCACGTCTTAAATTAAGGCTGAATTGACACAGAGGCAACACATCTCTTAAATATGACAAACAGGCTACACGTCATCCTGTTCTTAGTCTGTTCTGATGATAAGATGCTCCAGTCACTGCCAGTAAAGAACCAGCAACCTGTAGACAGGAATATATATATCCCAGCTTGGGCACTATGTAAATATGTTTGCAATATGTGTGAGGAAGAGAGCGAGGATGAAAATGGGAAAGATCGCTCACACCATCTCTCCTCTTTCAATCAATAACTCTGTGATTCTAATAGACATTGATTGCATTTGAATCCCAGATCCCAAGTCACAAATGTGATTATAAAATGGCCAGTCTTGACACTTTATTGAAAACAATGAGGCTGGAAAGAGAACCGGGAGGAAGGAGGGAGTGGGAGTGACTGGCTGGGAAAGACGGATTAATCTTCTGCTTGTCAGCTCGCTGAAGTCTTCCCCTTCATCCACTTCTTCTTTTGTGTGTTTGTGTGCATGTGTGTGTTTATGTGCGAGGGGAACATGCACGTACGATGCGAGATGTCAGGGCTGGTGTGTGTGTGTGTGTGTGTACTGGGGAGTGAACTTTTGAAATAGCAAACAATATTGACGAGTGCACAGTATTTTCATTGCAGCAGAGCCGTTGTATAAAGCTTATGAAGCTTATCTCTATGGTGTGCCTGCAGTGACCGTGATGGATGGATAGATGGACGTATCAGTCTCTGTGTATCTATCTCACAAAACGACCTCACATCAAGCATGATTCATGGTGTGTTCGTCATGAATCAGTGTTATTGTTATGACAGTGACAGAACAATAAGATGGACTAATGTGGAATTATGTTGCTTAAACTTAAATCCCAGATATAATCACATCAAACCTGTTTTCTGGAAATTAAGTTGACATACTTTTAGTGCATTTTCCCAATTACCCTCTGTTAAGAAATGTGATCACTGCCTGGATTTTGTTCACAGTTAGGTCAGGTTTGATCTAGTTAGAGAAAGATTGTGGCTTCAGGTAAATGTTAATGAACACACTGTGTCTCATACACTTTCTGTTTTAAACCAAAATCATGTGCTGTAAATACCTGAACATGACCATAAAAAAATTTAACAAAGCTAAAATAAAGTTGGCTGTGAACATTTTATTGCATGTGCTGACACTGAAGATCAACATTTTCCTCGGCTCCAAAACAGTTTCTCTTCTAGTACAAAGCATTCCAACTTTTGGAATCAGGGTTGTATGTTAATGAACATTTTCTCCCATATTATATAAACGACTTACAGATTAAAGACCAACATTTTGTCTGCTTTCTCGACTGATCTTAAAGTAAAACTTGCCGGACAAATCTGCCGCCGTGTTTACAGTAATTCCTGATGTAAACAACTCTTTAACAGCATCAGAGAACATGAATAATTCAGATGTAGTTGTGGTGTAGTGTTAGTCTCTGAATTAAAAGATCTGCCAGTCATTTTCAGCTGGAGCAGGTTTCAGTCGTGTGTTATGATTTTTTTTTGCCGGCACCATTACCTTCTTGTTTACATTTGGATTTTAAATTGCACTTTTAGAAAACATCTGTCACAGCATGAATACCATAACTCCCAATATGTGATGTTTTATCTTAACTCTACGGTTGCTCATGTAATGGCTGGTAGCCGGCTGCTTACTCTATCTCCAGCCAATGCAACTCCTGTGTAACACAAGTGAGAGATGGCTTGTGTTCAAAGGATACAGTGGAATCATAGTGAACAAGCATAACAAGAGAGACAGTGAGAGCGAACTAACAGGTGTAAATGATGTGTAATTGCTCAGGAAGTGTTGCCGTGATGCTATTTAAGAATGGCACACAAGGTTAAATGATGTTCGCGTGCATTTACCTTTCGCACCAGCCTTGCATTTGCAGAGGCTCCTTTATGTGTGACTGTCTGCCTTTCTACACCTTCCGTTGGGTACCGAGGATTTGCACGCGTGTCCGTGTGTTTGTATGCACTTGTCGGCGTAGGTGTATCCAATATGTGCCCGTGTTTTCACTGAACACGGTGCCAGTATCATCAGATGCCCATGACTAAACTGCTGTGTGGTTTGGATGGCTCTGGCAGGTATTGTACACTAGTTTACATAATTCCTTCTGCAATGAAAAGCTGTGATGAAGCTATTTTCTAACCCCTTACCTGTGACACAACTGTGGACTGGATCAGTTTCACCTTTCACTGTCGCACGTCCTCTCTTACCTGCAAATAAAATTGCCTTTAAAAAAAATCAAGTTATGGTTTCCTTTTGAGCTGAAATTGAAAAGGAATGGCTCGGTAATGCAAGAAAGGCTCAGCTTTTACGGCGCTCATTTGCTTCTACTCTATTCACCAAAAGGCTCACACACACCGTTTGAACAGTTTGTTCCTGCTGCAATGTCATTGTGAAATGATCAGAATGGATTTTCCACCTGAATTTAATATAGACATAGAAGCTGGTGCATATGTAGTATACTGTTTTGGTTTGCGTGCCTGGTACTTTTTACTCACATTTGTTTATTTATTTATTTATTTTTTTATCGTGGAAACATCAGAGAGGGATTATAAAGTATTACTACGACTACAGTACAAACGATTCAATGAGGATTATCAAAGGCAGGCTAGATCCAGGACGTGTGCACTGAAAGGGATTTCTTCATTGACTGTGACTGCACGTGCAAACAACAAACGCTTCATCTTTTTTTTTCCCTTTAATAAAGATGCTCTCTTGCATGTTGTTTGACAAACAGGCCTGGATGTGTTATTTTGGTGCATTTTACTATGTGTTCTCACTCAGCTTTTGTAAATCAAAGATGTGTTTGGTCTGCAGAGTATGTTTGTGCTCTTGTTATTCACTGTTTGCAGATTATAGCAATATGATGTTTTGTCTTCATTCATATATTCGCAGCTTTGGTGCAAAATATTGTCAAATATAGCAGCATTGTAGGGTTTTGTCGACATGCCAGAGCATTCTCACTTATATTGTTTGTTAACAAAGTGCAGCAGTCACTCTGTCAAAACCTGCATGCAAAATTAATATGATATAGTCTGTCACTCATTTCTTATGGTAACACATACAGCGTTTTCTGGCAGAGTGCAATGGCACGATGTGTTTGTGACACGTATTCATGCATGCATAATTACACCGTTTACAGCTCTTCCGTCAGACTTGGGAGACAATGATCAATTTAAAATGTAAATGTGTTCCCTCCGTGTTCAATCAATTAACAGTCAAAATAACATTTGTGGGTAATTTAATGTTTTCCCAATTTCTCTTCTCCCTCCACATCTTGTTACTGCTGCTCATCATATATCATGATGTATGGGCTTAATCATGATTTAACGCCATGGTAAAATGCGTGTGCTTTAAATGATGTTAAAGTGAAAGGTTGGCTTGACGTACATGCATTTTTCAGCATCAGTGAAGAAGGTGGGGTGCAGACCCGAGGATGGAGGATTTGCAGGAAAGGAGAATTAATCATGCAATTTCTCCACCCATGTGCTTAAAGCAGCGAAACTTGCGTGCATCTGGGTCTGCGTTTTGCTTGTGCTATCATGTCCTTAAGAAACTTTCCTGTCTTCGATTGTTCAACATGATGTATTCAGACACATGTCAGACTGATTTTAAGTGACACATGTTTGTGTATGCGGAGCGTCGTTTGTGCGGTAGGCTGTGTCTGCTTTTTTTTGCAGATGGTTTTCCTGCAGGTCACAGGACCCAAAATAAACTCATTACATGCACGAAAACATCCTTAGAAATACTAGGTTGAGCCAAAGATATCAGGACGGATAAAGAACACATGACAAGAATATCTGCAGACATAGACTCGCAAAATAAAGCTATTATGGATAGAGGATATGAGCACACACATAGATTAATGGATGCCAGTGGATGCATTCCAAAGGAGGAAGTGGGAAGAGGACGACTGATGAATGTGTGATGTGGAACGGTGCCAGTCAATATTCTGCTGAAAGCTCCTGGTCAAGTTGGTGAAAGATACTGTCGATAGATTATATCCACAAAACCACATAAATGCATTCCCAGACCCATCAGTGTGTTTATTACCGTCTGACAAAAACAGAGAACATTGATGAGTGAAATACAAGCGTCCTCTTGCATCGGACAGTCTGACTTGGTCCTAATGAGTCTACTTTGCTTTGTGAAAGAGATGCTGTTTTCATATTGCTGGTGTCAAATAGAACTCGGGACTTTGACACACTGAGTCAACAGTAGGCTGCCGGGAGCCACTGGGCCACGCTGAGCATCTGTTCCCACTTATTCTCCACCTTCGCCTCTTGTCTTCTTTGCAAGAGAACACCAGTTGACAATACCAGCACAAAGCAAAGCAGGTATATAGCACATATTTTGAATGAGTATTCTGAGCACGCGAACATACTGTTTATTCAGATTTAAGGTAGCGTGAAAATTGTAGCCTCGTTTGTTTGTTTGCTTCTCCTCAATGTTCTTTGGATCGCAAATAAAAAAAGCTACTGACCATGTATTTCCTGTCACACAGGTGCAGAACACACCTGCATGTCAGAGATCACATGGCCATCATTTGTAGTTTTTATGCTTGTAAAAGGAAGAAAGATGTCGGGCGTGACTACACAAAATGTTTTTCCCATTGCGGCAACATAGATATTATAATAGATATATAAATGATTCTGTTCAACATTTTTCTTATATGTCAAATACAAGGAGCAAAGCCAGGAACTGTGTGCTAACTTTGAGCCTGATTCCTTTTTATCACTTTATTTTTGATTGTCTTTGCATGTATAATATTTGTGTTATCAGCCCGATGACCATCTGCACCGCCAATCCCAACAGAAGAGTTCAATCCTGGGGGGACAGAACGAGGCACAGTGGGGGTCGCTTGGTCTGGATCTCCAGTGACATGAGCTTGGATCTCTGGAGAAATAGCTGGCAAAACAGTGACTCACCTGGCCCTGGAGTGTGATGGTACACACACAGAAACACACACACAAACATATGCACAAACTGTATGGACAGACAGACAGGCAGCTGCTAGCCTGATGGGGAGGCTGATGGAGATGATGCATGGATGAATAAACACCCACTGGACATGATGGAATAGAAACTGAAACACACATTTACACAAAAAGCAGTAGGTCATCAATATGCAAACTAACTAATTATATGACTGAGCGACATATTCAACACACCCGTCCATCCACTCCCACGCGCTCGCAAATGCACAAACACACACACTCACATACCAGATATACAGAAATGTCAGCTTCAATATAATTTACTATCTAGTAGCTCACAAAACCGACAGAAAATTGAAAACCTATTTACAATCCAAATCAATGGGATATCAGAGTGTCATTCATTGTGTCCATACAGCACATAAAACTTCATTAGCTCAACGCCACGCTAATAGATTTTCTATGAAAATGAGATATCATGGATGAGGTTGACATATCCAGTGTTTCAGTGTGATTTAAACCAGGAGGCAATAAGCCTTTGAGAGAGTGAAGGAAATGGGCAGACACTTTTATGAAGATGGACACACTAAATCCGGCATCACCATTGGCAGCTCATAAATATTATCATCCCCAGGATAGAAATGACTTGTAAATTGACCATAAAGCGGACATATACACGTTTTGTGTGTGTGATTTAGCAGTCTGCTGCATTGACGGATATACAGAGCGAGATGTGTGATGAATGTCTATTATGTGAGTGTTACAGTGTATGGTGTAGGGTGTGTGTGTGTTAGGGCTTGCAGGGGAAAGGGGAAGACCCCCGGGAACAGTGTACCACTGTGGGGTGATCTCCGTATCCCCACAGGCTTAAGATAAACCATGTACAGCTGTGCTTAAAGGGGTTCACTGAGTTAATTCAAAAGGACACAGGGACGCTACGCAGGCTTATGCGTAGCCACACACACACATGCACAGTTTTTCGGCAGGATGAGGAGAGCTGCTGAAATAACACCGTGCCAGCTGGCAACAGGATCCACACAGACACACAGATACACAAGCGCACCTCCCTCCAACCCACTTGACTGCATTAAAAAGGAGGCTTCATCAAAGCTATTCATGTTGCCTCCATAAGTCATCATCTCATTTGCAAGACAAATGGGGAAGTCAGATTGGTCAGTGCATTTTAATAAAGAGACAAGCACCGAGCTAGTGTCCCCTTCTCCTCCTCTGCCCTCACAGTTGCAGGCTTTCACACAACAGAAAAAGATTCACTGAACTCTTGATATACCAGCATTCAAATTCATCCTTTAACACCTGTACAACAATAACATAGTAGGTCCTGATGTTGTTTGTCTGTATAATTTTAATTCAGTAAAATAAACATTTGTTTTTTTTTATCTTGAAAATAAATGCTTGTAGTTACTCCTGGTGTTAGTGGTAACATTTGTGATAATGAAAAAACCCAAATAGTGAGACTAGGACATTATGGTCAGATTGTTTTTCCAACTGTTGTTTCTAAGGCAAATAATACGGTCTCAACTTTTAAGCTTTCATGGATGAGAAGTCTTTTAATATACCCTCCAATGAAAATGAAGTTTTTAACCTTGTTAACATATCCATATGCTGCTGTTAACCTTGTTACCATGTCCATATGGTCTTTTTTTATATGCTAAAAGATATCATGAGCAAAATAAGCAGTCAATGCCATGGCTGGGTACTTCTGCCTCGGAACTGCAGTGAGCCAATGACACTGAGAAACACAGATTCAGACAGCCAGGATTTCATAGGTCACATACCTCAGGAACTCCTCAACTTGCAGGGTGGGACTGCAGTGAAATGAGCTGGTACCAGAGTAGAAGCTTCGTGTAGCTATGGATTTTAATTCTGAATTTTGCAAGTTTCACTATCTTCCGCAAACTTTTGCTCTCTTCAAAATGATGGCAGAGACGTGTTCTGTTTTGGTTGTGTTGAGCCTTTATTCCCAGAGGATCTGGAAATACTAATGTGCCAAACTTCCAGGAAAACCCAGGTTTGCATTCGCCATTTTCCAAAGTTTTAATAAATACAATTGCATTAGTACAGTGCAAATATCTCTATGGAAAAGCATGTCATATGTCTAAAAGCTTAAGAACAGCTATTCATGAAGCTTGAGGTTAGATCGTTTCCCCCACATTGATAAACCTTTCTTATATCAGCTCACATTTCTTGAGCTGGTATTGAACTAGAAGCAAGGACAATAAGGAGCTGAAAACAAATTCTAGGGCAAACTAACACTGTTTAGAGATTCATCTACAAACAGCAAATAAATGTGACAGTTTTTTTTTTGCTTCAAATTTGACAACAGTCACACTAACAGGCCATTCTACTCACCACTCATGTGTATAGTCTTGAATGACCATAAGGTTTACCTCACTTAAATGGGAAGAGTCAGATAGAGCAATGGACATTCAAATGTTTCTGAATGCCATAGCTGACATACAGGTAAATATTATTATCTGATCTATTATTTTCAACCAAGTCTGCTATTAAGTCAAAATGATGTTGTGTGTTTTCAAGACAAACCTGTGTGTCCTTGAATTAATTTATGCTCATGCTGCACACAGATAGGATGGATCCAAACGATAAAACATAATTATACAGACCCATTATCATTTGGCCCAAGCATGTTTGATTTACTCATGGACCAGTCACCTTAACATTAATTTCTCAAGGTCATGCGATCCTGACCCTTCATGAAATGACTATTGTCACTGTAGATTGCAGCACTATTGATTTGCCGCGCTTTGAAAGCTATCTTATATTGAGATCAACAGACTGTTGATTTAGCTCTGCGCTTGTGTTGAATAATTAAATAAAGCCAATTGGTCTGTTGATATCTATGCATTTTCATCCTTCAAATGACACCAACAGACACCCACAGAGTCTGTCACCTGGACCAAAGTATAATAAATGAACACAGATCTGACATACTGAAATCAATGGCTGTCAAAGAGAGAGATTTGGACAAACAGTGACCACCCCCAAACACACAGCTTTTCTTGATATATCGTGTGAATTGATTTACAAGAGGTCAGCCTTCCTCAGAGGTGACATTGGAGCATTAGACCTAAAAACCTTTTTGTTTGTTTTCATGCGTTTGTTTACAAAAAGCCATTTTAGCCCTTTTTTTGTATTGATTTTGAAACGGCTACAAAGTATTACCCTGTCAAGAAGCAGAGTGCTCTTCCAGTCCCACCAGTAAGTCCGACGTTTCAAACCTATCTGGTCTGGCCAAACATTTCACACCCACAAACTTTATTTTAAAGTTTCCAAAGATACCAGCTATATCTGGCTGAATTTTCAGGCACATGCACACAGAGATACACAAGATTTTATATCTCCATTTGATGCAGCACTGAAACCATTAATAGCCATTACAGCTTCAATAAGTTGTGAACAAGCGGATACAGAATATGTGATATTGAAAACAGTGTAGATTGGAATAAGGTTTTCTAAATGATTAAAGACATCTAAGGGCAAAGCAAAACTTTCATTTATTATGCAGGTTTATTTATGCATTTTTATCAAGCCTGTTTATATAAAATATTCATCTACAAATCAATAAGCTATAGTCTAGGCAAAGTAGTAGTAGGCAAGTATAGATCTACCTACTATAGAATTACATGTGAAGCTGCGGTCATTTTATAACATGTATCTATTATTGCAGTTGATTCAAAAGTGAGTTTTGGGTTAAAAAAAGTGTGCGAGATCACGTGACTCCTCGAGTTAATTGGTGCTAAGATGCTTCCTCTGAGTTTTTCAAACATTAAGTTCAAAGTTCTCAAATTTTAGCGCCTCAACTGGAGTTAAAACAGGTGCTGAAGATGCTTTTGAACGCGGTGAGTAAAGTGTTAAAACGCTATTGTTGTTGGTGTTTTTCTTATCCTCTTGTACTTTGCCGTTAACTCAGCGCCATCTTGCTAACAGTTAGCTTACGTGCTAACTACATTAGCTTGTGTTAACGGCTGCGTTTGCGGTTGTTGTCGTCACTTTCAGGCTCTTGTCACACCTTTTCTCCCCCAAAACCAATGGACATACATAATGTAGGCGACTAATATTGCTGTAATATCGCTGAACATCCTGTTGTGTTTTCACCTAAAGGTCTCCATCATGTTTCTATAGTATATTACTTGCATGAGACAGCAGGGTATTGGAGGCTAATGTAGCACTGTTGTCTGTGATGGTTGCATAATATTTATATCATATTATTATTTGTACATTTCTCCTCGTACGTTTAAACCCTCAAGAATAAAGCTACAGTGAAATGTGGCCATTTATAGTCACAGAGCACAGCAGCTTGTTTGTCAGTGCCTGTGAAGTTCCTTTGGCCTGAAGGGGGCGCTCTGATGCAGTGTTTCAAAAGGGAGGAAAGCCTTTGGAAGTGAGAGCAGGGAGGGAGAGAGGATGAGAGGATGCTGCAGCAGGAGCCGATGCCTCCCCCCCTAAAAGACCCTCCTCAAGCCTCTTTGAGCTTCAGGGATATAAGATAAACTATCAGAGGGTGCTCATTTTTCCATAAAGTTGTTTTTTTTTTCACTTTGTTGTTTTCATTGAGCCAAATCCCCCAAACTTCTATAATGTCATTTGTAAGTTATGTCAAGAGATGGAAATAAAGGGGCATTGGCTCATTATAGTTTGCTGATGGATATGTTTTGAATTGTCTTTATATTTAGATAATTAATGGCCTGATTTATGAAGAGGGCATTACTCCTGTGCCCCAACATCACTTATTTCCTTAAACACATGATTATTCCTAATTAGGTCTTTTAGAATATTAATTGCTTAAAATGTAAGTGGGGGAGTGGGGTGCACTCCTGAAGCATGCTAAAAGATAATCAAAGAACAAAAATGCAGATTTAATCCCCTACAACTATGCAAGTGTCGTAATTGTGCTGCTGTGTTGCCTAATCTCTATCTTTAAATGATCCTGCGATTAGATATTCAAATCCGATGATCTGATCATTTCACCCCGGTATTGTCGCCTATTTGTGCAAATTCCCCTTTGGCGTTGCCAAATCCCATTCTCAACGGGATGGATGCATTACATAAACCTTGCATAAACCTCTGTTTTAACAAAGCATAATAAGCTCTATTTAATCGCACGTCCTCTGTCAGATTGTTTTCTGGGGTGAAAAATCTGGGGTGCAACTTTTTAAATTCTGAAGAAGCTGACACTAAAAATCAGCTTTGCATTAGTTGAATTGTCTTCAACTTGTACTTGTCTGCAAATTAGCCTGATCGTGGGTATAAATGGTTTGTTTTGCTGCTCAGGGTTTTTGCGAGAGTCTTGAGCATGCAGCCCCCCTCCTGACCGAGATGTTACTGCGGGCTCCTTGTTAAAAAAACAGTCGCTTTTGCACAGGGTGAAGCGACATCTCCTCCGTCCCTCCCGAGCCTTAAGATCCGACTCCGACTCCGACTCTCTCTCTCTCCCCCCCTCCTCTCTCTCCGTCCCTCCCGCACTCCCTCTCCTCCTTTCGCACTCCGCTGCAGCACCCTCGGCACCTCAGTTGAGCAGGAGCACCGCACTGAGTCACATCTATACACACACGCTGTCTGCACGCACACACACACATACACGCATATATACACGCACACACACGCACACAAGCACAGCCTCCTGCGGTATCCCATACGGCGCAGCGGCTTTTCCAGCGGCATACCAAGTGCGTCCTCGCCGGGGGATGGGAGGTGCAGCGCCCGGGTCTGAGAGAGCTCAGAGCGGCGTGTTAGAGTCCTGCTGATCGGGGATGCTGCTGGAAGTCTGCTGCTATTTCTTTTTCCCGTGCAGGAGTCGCCTTGCATCTGCACCTCTACCCGGGATTTAAAGTGGACAAGCCGTGTGATCAGGATATAACATTATTCTAAGCGTTTCTCATTTTTTGGGGCGAGTAAAGGAGTTGGGGATTTTGCTCTGGACGTGCCTCTTATCCGCAGTGTCGATGCGGCTGTGAAGTGATATCTGCATAGATTACAGGTAAGAAAAAGAGGCTTGTCACGGCGTCACTTTGCACATGCAGGACCGGTTTTTAGGATGCATCGGTGCGTTTATATCCAGGGGTTTTTGGGTGTGAGGTTGCCACTGCACCAGCCAGGTGACGGAGGCGTGTTGCACCTGTTCTGGCTGCGCCAAGCCCGCTCTGCGCACTCCGGCTATCGGGCGGGTTTCTGGCCATTCGGATCCTATAACCAGCCCCTGGGAGACATGCAGAAATATATAATCACATGCTATTTCTCTCAACTTGGGACCCCGCATTTGCCTGGATTCCCTTCCCTCATATCGCACATGCCCTTCATCCACTGTAAGCCAGAGAGAGAGCTACATGCCCAAATTGTGCTTGTTCCTCTTGCAGCGTTAAACTCTGAAGGGTAGAAACTGAAAGATTTGTCGGGGATTCCGCAGTGGCTTCGGGGATAAACCCAGTGTGTAGGACTAGCATTTAGTGGCATGTACACTCCTGGACTGCCATGGGGGATTTAGGCTGTAAATCATGGACAAAACTATCATATTTTACTATACATGGTTTTGTCAGCTGTAATTCAGTGACATTTTAAGAATCAAAGGTTGATGGGAAAACATTGTGAATTATAATAATGGCTCTTTTGGAAAAGTTATTGAATGCAATTTTGGAGCATGTTCTGCATCGTAGGGATACACATTTTTTCTATGATTTTATGTAGATTAAAACTATTCAAGCATGGCACTATGAAGAATCTTTGTAGATGAATTTCACAGTTGCACAATCGTATGAATTTCTTCTCATTGTAGCCTGTGTATGATTAGATTTTAACTCAGTGTAGCAGCACATTTATAAATTTAGAGAGTAGATGTGTCAACTGTGTCTTGTAATTAGTTGAAAAGGCACGTTGCCTGATGCTAAATTAACCTTAACAGGCTCAATTCTCCCCGTGTGGCTTCCAGGATCGCTGGGACACGCTAGTCTCCTCTCACAGCTCTTGAACTTGACCGCAGGGCTTGACTTTAGGGATGCTCAAGTTAACAGAAAACACTGTACTGTAATATCTCTGTGGGGACTTACTCTCTGTGGTATGCAGCAGGCTTCTGAGTTTATTGTGACTTTACCTTAAGTCATGGAATTACTATAGTGTCCTTTAGGGGGTTATATGCTGTGTGTCGTTTAAGGTTGAACTTTTTACAGATTGTTGTAAAAACAAAAAGAGATTTTTCCTTGCTGTAGTAGTAGTAGTGAATATCTGAATTTGCCCTGTGTGCTTCACTATTTTCATTAATGCCATTCAAGTCCTTCCGCATTGAGTAGATTGTAAACCCAGTTGTGATGGTCAGTTGTTTTCAGAATATTGAGTGACATACTTAGAGCAAATTTAAACCATACTCACTAGGCTAGGTTTTTACAGCACTGACAAATTACATTTGAATAATTTTAGTGTGTTTGATTATCAAGATTTTTTTTTGATAGACAACATTCACATAGATCACCGTCCTCATGATTGCACTTTTCCCTGTGTCGGAGAAGCGCCACAGTAAGCCACTTGGAGTAAGCCAAGAGATGTGGTGATGAGCAATCATGAGTAATTTTCCTTTGATGCTACATGTTTAAGATAGTGTTACGTTCAACACCGTCTTAAAATGATGCATTTGTTCTCTACTCAATATCTTACTTTTTTATCGACACATTGTTTTTTCCCTTCTTTCTAGTTGTACAAGGTTAATCATGCCCTTTGGCACAGCCTGTCTGTGTGTCATTTCCTGGCATGAGTGTCCTCTGCTCTTGAATGGGATGTTTGTTGGAGCTTGAGCTGACTTCTAGACATGTAAGAAAGGGAAGAAATGGTGCAGGCGCTTCTGCAGACGCTGTACAGTATCTCAACCATGTAATGCGATGGAGGTCCCTGATTTCACATGTGACTTTATACTTTGTCTCTCTCTCCCGCTCTGTCGCTCCCTCCTTCCTCACCTCCCTTCCTCCCACCCTCTCATGCACTTCATGCACAGAAAGCAGCTGCTCCAGCCTATGCAAAATGCAGATCCCTAGTACAGCAGTCACACTGAGTACTCTGAGCCCCTCTGCCGGTTTCTCCCTCCCTCTATCCACCTGCACTCCAGCCTCAATGCATCAATTCAGTGTCGCCCCTCCAAATGCTGCTTGATATAACTCTTTATTTAATGTACACCATTGTGTTATTGTTGTTGTACAGATATCTTGCGAGTGCTGTGATGATGCATGTTGAGTAGTGTGGAGTTTTTTCCCCCAACAAGAGGCTTCCATACTTGTGTTTAGTGCACACTCAACAGAGCGTGGCTGAAGGGACAAGGCTGTATCCTGGAAAAACCATGAGGGGCAGTGTGGCTTCACAGGCTGGTGCAGTGGATAGGTTGATTCCTTATCCTGGCTTTCATAGGCATTATTTTTGATTTATTTGTAACAGCACACTAACATTGTGTGTTGTGCCTTTGTTGGATAATTATTTTAAGTTTACTTTTAGTTTTTTTTTTCATTTTATAGTATTTTCACATGCTTTGGGATTGTGGGGGAAATCAGTGATTTCCTTTTCCAGTTTCATGATTTTTTGTTTGTAGCATCTGCATTGGCACCAAGTCACTGGTTCTGCATCATTACCACAGTGGCATATGCCTGTGGTGCATTGAGTAGCACATCATGTGACGGTTATCATAGCTTACATATACATTGAATCCACCGCTAAATTTTCCCTTGCCCTGTAAGCCAACATTGTTGTTTGTTTTGTCAGCTGAGAACTATGTGGTTGCTGCCTGTGGCTGACAATACGCTTCATTTAAACAGTTTTCCTGGTTCTCACAGTTAGGTGTTAAGCAGTGCACCTGCACAATGAAATGGAGCAGATGTACTCTGATGGCTCTTTGGTGGACAGGTGAAGACAAACTTGAGAAAAAAACATCACATACTGCTGGTTGATATGTGGTTTATTAGTTCCTGTTTAATGCAGATGGTTTGCAACTGTGAGGTAAAAGGGAGAAGTTAACTTAAAGATTTTTTTCTTTATTGCAATCAGACGTTCTTCTGCTTGTCTGTCTCAGCGTGGCTGGCAAACAGACTAGCTAGACTGTGCATTTTTGTTTCTGCGTTTCAATGGTAATGCACCTTAGTTCATTCCCGAATGTTTCAATGTGTGTGCTTGTCCTCTTAAAGAATGTGTGGACTTGTGTTTGTTTGTTCTGCTGCTGTCAAGGACTCAAGGAAAAAACATTTAGTTCCTGAGCAGTTTGATAATACTATCTCATCTGTGTCGTGCCTCTTTGTCCTTTCACCAAATTCCAGCTCAGTCTTAAACTCTTAACGGCTGTGAGAGCACTTGGCACTACTCAGTGTCGCTCCATTACAATTCTCTCTCCCTCCCTCCCTTCCTCACTCCCTGTGTGCTGTCCATCAAGGCCTGCCTATAGGAATTGGAACAGCAGCCTTTATCGGCCTGTAAGCACCTCGCATTGACATACTACCCCCTGTCTGTCGGCCAATGTTACGGCTACAAGGCTGGAGTTTGGACCTGCAGAGCACGACTCTGTCAATATTATGGCCTGCTAATGGATAAACTCTCACTCTAACCTTGGCAGTAAAGACATTCATTACATTTTAGGGGCGGTGAACTTTCTTGAATAAGCTCCATAGAAAATGCAATGCGTTCACGTCAAGTAGGAAACTGTGAATGAGTATGAATGGGAAATCTTAGACAGATTCTCCATAGTGATATAAATGCCTGGTAGCAGTGTAGGCAAGACTCAGCAAGAAGTGTGTCTGTGTGTGGGTGTGAATGATGCATCTGTGACTGGCCTGGCGAGGCCCTATACGAATACTCTGGTCACAGAGATGTATCGTCATGTCAGACTGAATGATGTGTCTGTGGATTGGACCTGAATGGAGCTCTCTGTTTGTTCTCATTCTCTTTCTGTTGCTCTCTTTCTCACTTGATGTCTCTCTCTCTTTCTCTCTCGCTCGCTCACACACACACACTCACACACAGACTTAAACCCCTCTGGGCTGTGACAGCACTACCAGACGCAGGCTAGTGTCCAATTAGACCCCCCCCTCCCTCCTCTCCCATGCCACCAAACACCACAGAGAAGATTGCAAATTGTATTTCCGTGTCACCAACTGTTCTTCCCACCATCATCTGTCTCCCATATTTTAGGACAGTTAGACACATGATTCTTTAACAATGGCTGCTGTTTCACAATTAAATGTAGAGTGCGCCTGTTTGGAAAGTCTTTTTTTGAATTTAGGATTAGAGCGTTAACAATTTAAAGTATAACTGGAGATACATTTTCAATTATAGTCATTCTATTACAGATGTCTCAGGCCTTTAGTTTCCATATAAAACCTCTGTCTTTGTTATCTTGTCTGTTTGGTCTTGACCTTAGAGTAAGCTTCAAACCTGGTACGTGATGTACATGTAAAATTCAAAGCCTATTAAGTTTCAGTTTACACTATATTAGAAAGATGGTATCTCTGAGTGACGGCTTGATGATTTTGATCTAAATTCCAATTTAGGGGGAGGATTCTATGCTACATTAAGAGAGTAATTGCTTACAAGTACGTAATTAACCCTTTGGTAATGCACCACAGAGCTGCATATTGATGTTTGCTGCAGCAATGACAGCAGAGATCTGAAGTGAGGATCTCCAAACAATAGGCGTTGTGGATTCTATGGGGAGAAATCAATACGCGTCACAATGTCCAATTTAATGAGAACCTTTGTTCTCCTCTGATGAGTTTACTCAGCATATGTGTGATGCCTACAGAGAGGCTGTATACTTTTTATACGTGTGTGTGTGTGTGCGCACATATCCTGCTGTTCATAACTGCTTTTTTCTTCTTGGCAGCCAGTCCTATTAAGCTGTCACGTGCCTTTATAATGGGGCCCAATACATGTACATGCTACTATATCACAGTCGCACCAATTTTATTTTCTCCCCCCAGCCTTCTCTCATGCTTGCTTTCATCTTTTTTCTCAATCCTTCTCTCTCTCTCTCTGACTGTTTCTGCCTTCCAGCTCTCTTGTCCCATATCTTTCTGCCTCACTCTAAGCTGCCATGCACATAACTTTATCTGTGCGTGTTTGTATGTCCCAACTGTCGTGACATTGGAATGACCTATGAGGCAGGATATATAGTAAGGGGACATGCGATGTGGCTGTTTTAGATGGGAATCAGGGAGATGTGGAAAGGCACCAACATATCAGTGGGTTTGCCAGACTGCTCCTTTTGATAAGACCATATTAAGCGTTTCTCCCAGGTCCCTGTGATTCATATGGAGCCGTGAGTCTGATATATAAACAGCTCTCTTTGATGCAGTGGCAGGTGACACACTGTGCATATTGGCTCTTATGTTGGTGTATGCCAAGCCAAGCATGACGAGCAGTAAATTAGTTTTGTTTCAGATGCATGAAATGATGAGAAAATTGCAGACGGTCTTAGGGCATTTTTATCCCCTCTCGCTCTCTCTCATTTGCTCCCGCATCGACGCCTTAAGTCCACGCAAGGATTAGGCCCCTAATTCTGTTTTCATCCTGTCTGTCGCAAAGAAGCATGGACACGCATGCTTAAGTATGCATGCATGCGTGCACACACATTTTATTAATCCATATCAGACAATACCTCGGAGGTCTCAGTATTTATCATGTAACATACATCAAACATGTGAACTGTGTATTTTTCATGGCTTGTAATTTCTCCCACACGGTCTCTGTTCAGGCAGCGGCTTCTTGTAACATTTAGGTGTTTTCTTTGCTTTTCATGCTTTCAATAGCAAGGATTACTTACGTGAGACTGTAGCAACAAACATGTTTTTAATCATATGTTGCTGAAGCATGCAATTCTGATGTGTTGTGTGCTCTTGACTCTCCAACCTGATCCCAAACCTGTTTTAACTTTATTGGTTGTAGGAGCTCTGGAGGGACATTGACAAGTGCCGTGTTTCACAGAAGTTGAACTTGTTTCAACTTGAATAGACGATTTGTGCTCACAGCGCTAGATGCTAAAAGAGGTCAGTGACTTTTGTGAGCACTCAAAGCAACACCACTTAGAAATAATAAGAAAAGGACCCCAGCCTCACTTTTAAAGGTTTTGGTAGCTGCATGCAAGCTTTTATATTTTTATAAGACTGTCTACAAGTTATGCTCTGGAAAAATGATTTTGTCCTTACTGAAATGTACTGCTGGGATTGACAAGACCCCATTGAGTAGTATTGACTGTAAAATGCGCTTAGTATGTGATTACTATGTTTGATTACTATGTTTTTAGAGTATTATATTGTTTCATAGCAGGAGGGACCCTCTGTTGGGATGACCAGAGGATTTAAAGCTAATGATATGTCTCACCACTCTTGTCTCACCTCCACACACACTCATTTCCACTCTGTGGTCCCCCCTCTCTCTCACTTCCTGTCTGGGGCGAGTGTCAGTGGTGTCAGGGGGCATCAGTATGCAGTGCTACCACAGTAATTGTGAAACAGCGGGTTCAGGGAGGACCCCCGCCGCGCTATAGCCAGAAGGCGGTATAGTTGGGGGAGGATCTGCTTTACTGTATTACCCTCCCTACATCACCCCACCTTCTCCTGTCTCCCCCCTCCCCTCAGGATATATCATAGTCTAGCAGCATAATGTTGGGGATGTTACAGAGAGATTTAACAAGGCTTACACTGGGTTTTCGTGTTATTCTTCTCTCTGTGTGCTACTCCCTTTTGAGTTTGGGATTTTGCCTTTCTTGAGTATTTTTTTTTTCTTCTGTTGATGGGATTTGGAATGGCTTGTGTCTGTGCGAGTGCAGTGATTGACTCTTAGCCAGGGCCCAACTCTCGCCAAGTGCTGGGGAGAAATTTGTTGCTCTCCTGGAATAAAAAACGTGTTTCATTTGTTATTCTGGTTAAGCCTCGGACTTTCATCACTGACGGGTATTGATTTTTGATTGCTGTGATTAAACTTGGAAGGAATAGGGTGAGCGCACTGGAACGAGATAGTTTTGCCATGTACCCCAGCAAGCCTCTCAGTCTCTCCACAAACTGGTGAATCCGCAGGACGTGTTTACTCACACATGATATCATCCCTCAACTCTGACACATATGTTTGATTTGTGTCATCCTTTCTCACTCCCTCCCCTGTTGTGAGGACTCGTAGCACCAAGAACCATATGAAGCGCTGAAAGCTTACTGCGATCTCAAGCTTGCATTTCTGCTCAGCGTAGGGAAGACCTATTAAATGTTTCCACTATAGTGACACACACTATCCTTACCTGCCACCCACGCAACTAACTGTTCCTATGGCAACGTGATTAGTCAACTGAGTACCCCTCCACAGAAATTGTCCTCGCCGCTGTGCTCGCCTTGAGAAATAGCAGGAGGCACTAAAGAGACATGATGGGTTGATACTGTGATGGACTTTTGACCTTTTGTATGACAGTAACTGGACTCAGAAGATTCACGATTAACATTTTTATCTGCAGTGAGAGAACAGCACCGATACTTGTTGACATTCTTAGCAGTGATTACCATGACTTTAAGATTTTCAGGTGCTCTACCACACTGTAGATCTTCTTCAGTCTTCTTCAAATTGTCTGATCCCAAAGATATACCACGACACAATACTAGGGCTTTTTGTTATTGAGTAGTCTGCTGATTATTTTTAAGATTAACCCTTTAGTCTACAAAGAATGAAAAAACAGTCCAAAGACTCTTCATTTACTATCATAATTTATAAAGAAAAAGAGTGAATTGTTACATTTAAGAAGCTGGAAGAAATAATTGTTTGACAGTTTTGCATGAAAAATAACTTTTCTTTGGATTGACTAGTTGTTGCAGCTCAATATCAAAATATTTAGGTGATACATTTTATATTTGTTAATAGTTTCACCATTAACTCACCACAAAATGTGGAAACTGCATTGAACAACAAATTCAAATTTAAAATCTGTATACCAGCAAGATGTCCAGTAGTATCTATATGGCCAAAGTCTTGGTCTGTGGCTGTTGTAACCAAGCCTTTCTGTAGTGAGCACATGTCTCCCTCTGCCACCTCCTACACAGAGCATTGGGAGTTGCTGTAGACATCAGCACTACTCCAATCCCCAGATGACAGACTGGAAGAGGAAAGGTGAGACACTTTGTTGTATTACATCAAGCATCCTTCCTCTGACTTTTTTTTACTCTGTTGGCTCACAAAAAAGGCCATCTTCTCTCTCTCTCTGGGTCTACAAATGCAACAGTGGAGAAAGCACAAGTTCTGACAAAGGTTTTTCATCCCTCCCTCCACCGTCCCCTTTCTTTGTGTCCATCCGTTCTGCATTGTCATGGCAGTCCTTCCAGCTGAGCTTTGATTGGGTTGTTCTGGGCCCATTGGCAAATCTGGCAGCCAGATAGTTATGTGGTGTGTGTGTATGTGTGTGTGTTTCTCCATGTGTAAGTCAGTGTGTGTAAGAGGTTTTTCTCCATGTCTCTGGGAAAAGCAATGCGATGAGGTAAAGCTTGCAGAAAATCAAAGTATAAAAACGGCCATGACCAACTGTGGAGAGACGAAAGAAGGGGAGGAGGAGAGGGAGGAAGAGAGGAAGAGTAAAACGCTGGATAACAATTTGCATCCTCTCACTTGCCTCTGTGAACGATGGCTAGCTAGAAAGCTTGTCTGATGTGTTTATGCCATAGGCTTTGAGGGATGGAGTTAAAGGGAGAGGCAAAGTTTGAGGGGAGACAAACAGTGGGAAGGGAGGGAGGGGCTGTGGAAATGCATGTAATGAAGCGTAAACCAGTCTGAACTCAGTTTACCCACCTCTCAGTTTGTGAAGTGCCTCAAACACATATTTCCAGCTGATGTTCAAGAATGTTTTTCTTATGAATTAAGAGTTTACATTATAGTGTTAGAGTAAAAGTGTCAATTAAGTCTATTGATTACACTCTAAAATTGTAATAACATTCAAAAATGAGCTTCTAAATTAATCACTGTTACTCTAGAATATTCTCAGACATAGCAAGACTATGTATGAATTCTTATTCAAACTTGAATACTCAACTGTGAGGACAATGCGAAGCCAAGGAGAAGCCTACATAACCTAATTTACATTGGCTGAACAATTTAGCATTGGTCCTAATGAGTCTTGTAATGAATCTTGGAATCCGTCTTGTAAATAGCACTCATATCAACATCTATGTTGCAATTACTCTGGGGAAATTCAGATTTTTCTGAAAGCTCCAATATTTCTGAATCATCCTTAATGATATGCAACTGCCCAAAAGCTAAACAAATATAGATGTCTCTAATCAGCCAAAATGCGCTCATCAATTTAAATTAACCCAAAATTAATAAGTGTGGTGTTATATTGTCAGTGCACACTATTTTTAATCCTTGCATGCCCAGCTCTATAATGATACAACCATCTTGATAACATGAACACTTGCAACGTGTTAACATGGGAATCCGTCCCAGTTCTGCAATCCATCCCATATGACATGAACGTGGCATAATAGCCTGTTCTCAACCTCCTCTTCTTTGGCAGCCAAACAGCCCAGTTCCTTATGTGTGAGTTATTCAGCTTTGTGAAAAAAATGCCCCAGTTCTTGGTTGGTGGTTACTTTTTGATGAAAAGAGACACAAACCAAAAAATTATGAAAGTCTTACAGTTGGCAATCTGCTCTGGAGCAAAACACATAACTCCCTCACCTGTTGACTCCTCTGTTTTTGCAAACCTGGATGAGTCCACCCACCATGTCAAACAGCCAGTGGCAGCAGTTGTAGAACAAATCTGTTTTGCAACTCCACTCAAGTTTCTAATGTCAAGTCTGTACATGTGCACATCTTGCAGCAAACAAGTAGAAAACAAGTTATACCATGTTTCTGTAGTGGGCAGTATGGTGTTAGCATACAAGGCCGAAGGGATCCAGTAGCAGTGGGGATTTTGTGTCTGTGATGCTGTACACACCCTGTGGTTTGTAATCTGTGTGTGTGCATGTGTGTAAGTGATAAAAAGTGTGAACGAGTCTGTAGCTTCTTCCAGAATGATGACAGAGTGGATTTATGAGACTGTGAATCATTTAATCATGGCCCTCGTCCCACTAGACCTCTCTTCCCTCCTCCTCTCAGATGCCTCTTTGTGCCCCAGGATATCACAGACCAAGTATGACGCTGACATTAGGCTTGTGGTACAGATTTATGGCTGAATAGACATTCGCCTCAGACACTTACACAGATCCACACATTTAATCAGTTTTAAATCTAATTAGTTGCCACAAAAACAAACAAAAATGATGGACTCCAACCTAAGAGCTATGAGCTCTATGAGCATTTCATCGTGTTTTTCAGATCCTGCCTCTGTATAAACTGCTGAGATATTCTCATCAGTTCAAGGACATCACCTCCATTGACCTGTTAGTTTACACTCTTTTTATTCAGCAGCAGTTGACCTCTGACCCTTCCCTTTGCAGTCGAGCACAGAAAGGGGTGCAGTAGAAATATATAGGTGAAGGCAGATTGTTAGTGTGTGCATTATCCTCAGTGCTACCACCACCAATATATTGGCTGCAGAATCTGTATAAAAGTGTTTGTTTATTTGGTTTAAATCCACCTTAATTGCCATGAGTTTGCCATGCATCTGCTGCATGAATGACTAACATGGTGCATAATTTGACTCATCAATTAAATAACATTGTCAGCATTTTCATAATAAACCCAAAGGCAACTCTTCACTATAATTATTGACAATTAGTGGCAATTACTGGCATCATGCCAATATTAGTTTCAGTAGATACTTTCCTCATTAGAGAGTAGTAGAACGACATAAAAAGAAAGGTGTTTTTGCACATGTGTGCACATTAGTTATCTGTTTAGAGGTAATTGGAATGGAGTGTGAAGATGTTTATTTTGGGGAGAAGCCTAGATATCACACTATTTAATCACCATTGTTTCCTATGTTAATTATATTAGTGTTGTTTAACTTTCTCAGCACTGTGTGAAAGCGTCAACCATTGACTTTTTTGTTTTTTTTTACACTGACCTTTGAGGGAAATGACACATCGACTTCTCCACTTCTACTCATTTGTCATGCTAGCTGTTTCTTTTCTCTCTGTCTCTGCTCTTTCTCAGGCAGTAGTTATAATACAGCACCATTCGCTGAATGTGTTTAAAAATGGGATATCTCAGCAGCTGGAAGGGCACTTTTGACACATCCTGTCAAACTGCTCATTTTTCAGTTTTCTGAGACCATTACCGCAGGGCTGCAAGTCTGTGCAGGTGTAGACATTCTGTCTTCACTAGCATGTCCCACATTCTCCATCTATCCCACATGGCCTATACTTAGGTAATTTGCAGTGGATGTGCATGTGAACAGGATGACAAAGTATGACAGAGAGAGTCAGGAGAGTCGGAAGTAAGGTCATATTTTTCTTTCTAATTGAGGAAGTCGTAAAGTTAAGAGCAGGACAGCGTTGGAGAGCTACGTGAGAGATGAGAGACATGCTTGTATCGTCTATATGACAGTGGATCGACGTTTCTGCTAGGCTGTAGCAGAGTGAATGAACTTCTAGTAGCTGCATCTGCTGGGTCTGAACACAATAGAGGAGCATGAGCATCAGTAAAATCTAATGCAGTGTTCAGTTTTTCCTTTAAAGCTGTAAAATGTGTTGATTCAACTGAGTGGTAATTTGTGAATTTTACTGTTGGTTTGTGCTCTTGTTGTATTGGATGAAATTAAGAGGGTGTGCATTACAAGCTGTGCACAGTTGGTGAACTCCAGTATGATTTCAAATATGACAAATTGGTTTTCATGACTTTGTGAAGAATTAGCATTTTCCATGGATATGATGTACCTATAAATGTTAACTTATAATAGTGGTGATTTTGTCTTTGTTCAGTGGATTAGTAGAGAATTTACTAAATGTAGTGGGCAGTTAAACGTGAATTACAGAAACAAAGGAAATAAGAATTTAAAAGGGCACTGCAGGCCAGTCGACTGACCTGATTCCAGCTGTGTCTAGTCAACCAGGAGCTGAGATCTTTAAGACTCTTCCTCATCACCACTATGGATTATAAGGGAAAGCTGTAATCCATGCGCTTCGAGCAAACCAAATCAACTGCTGCACTGATGAGGCTCGCAGATGTGCAGTGCACGTCACTATTTATGTGTGTGTGATGGAATGGGATAAGACGGGATGGATTAATAGGACTGTTTTTGTCCAGTTGTTTATTCTTTGTCCTTTGTACTGAACTCAGCACAGCACACATATGCACACACTGCCACACACATTTAGTTAAACACATGCACACCTCACATACGCTTCACGTCTTCACAGACTGGTGTCTACCTGTAAGCCACATTTTTTCCCTTATTTTAAAAGAGAAACAGAAATTGAGTGAGGGATCAGAGAAAAATTAAAGCAGCAGTTTAACGTTTTATTGTAATCACCACAAAGCCTTCTGAATTATCAAGCTTTCAAGTCTTAGAAGTTAATCTCAAAGGTCAAGTCTGCTTTCGCTGTGTTGAGCAACAGTAAGAGAGGAAGACGGGGAAAGCGGTAGATACAGACCGGTCATTGAAAAAAAGGATTTAGAGGGAGCAACAGACAAATATGGATAGATTATAAAGACTGAATATTCTGAAACTGCCTATGTGATCAGTGGTTGGTGATCAACACCTTCGTTTGTCATGATGAAACATCTGAACTGGGGCAGGTCTGATCCTGTTTACAGTGATTCAGCCAGAAAACCTGATTTAGCCAATGGGTGAGTTCATAAGTAGTTATTTTGGCATGTGGAGATAATCTTATTTTTTTTTCTCCTGGCGCCACACAAGCTGTAACCAGATGGAAATAAACACCATTTGGACAGTGGTTCAAGGTTCAAGTTTAATGTCATGAACACTTAAAAGTACCATGTAGATTCAAATACAATCAAATGCATCTGTCCTGAGTGCAGTGACTGATGTTGATGACAATTATTTGGCAATTGAAATGGGTGAAAATTGCTATATAGAGTCTTTTAAAGGTTTACTTTGAGGAAAGGCCAAGTCAAAAGCATGATGACTGCAGCTGTCCTGAAATATTGTGAAAGGAAGTTTAAGCTAAACAATAGAAATATGTGTTATCTGGGGCATTTGACAGTTCTGTGGCCTCCTTTGTTCTCTATGTGTGGCCACGTTTAAATACAAACCATACACATTTGTTTTTCAAATGTCTATTTCCATGAGGCCAGTAGTTTAGATCTGAGGATATTCACATGTTTTGCTGACATGTGCTTTCCTCAAGGCACAAGTGGTCTCTGAGCCTGTCTCAACCTGGAACACAGATCTCCAGCTCTCGCAGCCTTCCCTTAGGCTCTGAGGGGTATCTATAGGAGTTTTTCCACAACAGACATTTTGGCGTGTCATAACAGGAAAAGCACAGGTGTAATTAATAACATTAATAATGTATGAATTGCATTTACTGTAAGTTCCAGTTGCATGGACCTGTCTGTCTCTCTGGGCTTACTGGAACACTTAAATGGAACAAAGTCATTACTGTTGTTGATAGTTACGCCTGTACTTTTCCTGCAATGACATGTCAAAATGTGAAATGTTTGTTCTCTCTTTCTCACTGCATTGCCTCATTTTATCTTTTTGCCCTTAACCCACCCCTTTTGTGCTTTAATGTGAAACACTGCATTGTCTCAACACAAAGCTTTACTCAGTGAAGTTCCTGCTTTCCCCTCTCCCTCCAAAGAGAGATTTATCACCACCTTACTTGCAGTAAACATGGTGACAAGCCTGGTCCTTAATATGCATGTGTGGTTTCCACTCTGCTGGAGCTCCTGATGATCACCAGTCCTGTTTCATAGTGAAGTTATTTTACCATTATCTCCAAATAAGGGAGACTCTCAACAGAGGGGCAGTACCATTGGAAGACTTATGAACATACATCCTCCTTTCTCTGCCTCTTCTTGACGGTTCCCTCCATCCTTGGTCAGAAGGCTTCACCAGCTCACTCCTCCCATTCACGTAACCTCCACTGTTGTGATTGGAGGCCTGAAGTGTGCTGTGTGCGAAATGAACTGTTATAATTCCTGATTTATTACCTGCTTCATTGGCACTGATATGCTCAGATCTTGCTGAGCGAGAGAGGCAAGGAAAAGGGAGAGGGACAGGGACGAGAGAGGAAGAGTAAAGAACTAATGTGAAAGAAGAGCTTGAAGGATGTCACCTTTGCTGGAAATCAAGTCTTACCACAACTCAGCGAGCCTGACTGCATGAAGATTAAAACCTCAGAGGTCACACTGTGCCTGTAGATGTGTGTGGATGCCTGCTTAGAACAGTTTGTTGGTTATATTTGCGGTTGTGTGTCTGTGTGGACAAAGGTGTGTTTGTTATTCCGCTGTTGATTCAGATTGAAGACCAACCCATACTGGATTTTGGAGGCAATGAGCAATGATATCAATATTTGACTGCTGAGAAAATCTAGAAAATAAATAGGATGATTTTAAGACAGAACATATGCATATGCTTGATAGAGATTCCTTAGGTTTGGTTAGGAATTGTGACATTTTGGATATTTTAAAGTGAAAACAAAACTGCGCTCTGATAGCAACAATATTTCTTGATTACTTCAAACTTATCTTTAGCATTTCTGTGCAACATGTATATTGATTTATCTCTGAATAATCTTGTGCTTGTCATAGTCAGGCACTACTTTAGATGAACACAAATGCTGCCATAATGATATTTGAGGAGCAGCACAACACAAATCCTGCCTTGAAGGTAACAGACAGCAAGGCCTTTTCTGTCTCTTTGACCAAAACACACAGGCATACACACAAACACACAGAGTGCACCACCCTGACGTGTCTTGTTTCAGTGTTTCTCATACTGCAGCAAAACATCCAGAGTCATCCCAGCTTGAAGCCAACCACGACTCATAATTAATTACTTTGTCGAGAGGAAAAAGAGATACTGGAAAGATGAGACGGAGAGAAAAAGGAAAACGGGGGAAATATGGAAGGGGGGGCCGAAATTTTGCTCTCATAAAATAGCATAAGAGCTAAAGGAGACCTGGAAGGAGAGGAGGTACAGGGAAGTAAGAATGGATGGATGGAGGAAGAGAGGGAAGACGTGTTGGGATTTAAGATGGTGCCAGTCGGCAACCGATGGAAGCGAGAGCTGATTTGTCTACACGGCCCTGCATTCCTGTCTGCCCGTTAGCGTGGGGAATAAGGGAATTGGGAGAGAGAGAGGGAGAGAAATGGAAAAGTAGAGAGAGAGCTAGAGGCTTTGAATTTGTTCTATGAAAGCAGCTGTCAGACAGTGCCTAGCAACACCATTTAAGAAGGATTCTTGGCTGCATTTATCGTAATTACTGCAAAATATCTGCCTTTCAATTCCAAACGAGCTTCTGTGGCACAACATGGCAATAACTGGGGGGCAGTTCAGAAGGATGATGGAGAGGATATCTTCTTTGTTAACACAAAACATGTCATGTGTGCTCCTTGTTAAATATAGATTAAAGGGAAATATTTAAGCTTTGCTCCACTCTTCTCAGCCTCACATTTGAATTTTTAAGCCTTTTGAAAACACTCTTATTTTCGAAAGTGTTTGTTTGTAGCATTACTTGTTAAACAGGTGCAGCAGTGGCACTTTATTTTGTTTTATACTATGTATTGCTTTGCTATTCTTTTATTTATACAGCTAGTTAATAATTGGCAAATGAAGCGCTTTCAATCATAATTTTCTTAACACAATTTGTGTGTCTTTGGCCCCGAACACTCACTGATGAGTTGTTCATGTGTCTTTGTCGGAACTCAGTCATCCTAACTGAATCCAGAGCTTCATTAAGTTCACCCTCTAAATGGCCCTCTCCGGTCACTGTTATGTGGTCTGTGACAAACACAAAGGCCCCTCCCATTCAGGAAGTCAGCCGTAGTCTAACCCAATCAGAGCGAGGCGCTGATGGCAGGCCAGTGGACTCTTCAACAGTCCTCCTAATGACATTAGAGCCTCTTGATCTGCACTGATGATAACACACTCCACCAATCTCAGCCTGCATCAGCACCCACTGCACAAAGGGCCAACCCGAGCCAAGTGTGTGTGTGTGTGTGTTTGAGTGACCTTACTTTGGAACCAAGGACTGTTTGAGTGCTGTACTACCTCAAGGACTCTGCCGTTCCCCACTCTCTATACAGTGTCGAAACCACCACTCGTGATATTGTGACCAAAGACGCAATGCAGAGATTATTATTTCTGTACAGAAAACACTCTGAAGGGGCCTGGACTCTAAGCATGTGTTTAGAAAAATGAGTGCGTTTGAACCTCGTCCTACTAAGGAGGATTAGTAAATCTCAGATGTGAAAGGGTGAAAGAGAAGGAGTGGCAAAAAATGAAAGAGATTGAGCAAGGAAAGGGGATGGGCAGATGTCAGCTATTTCACTAAGATCCAGAGGGGTTGTCCAGTTGGATCTTTGCCTAGACCCCTTCTTTGAAATGCTCTGACTCACTCGAGGAGAGCGAATAGGAGAGACAGACAGACAGACAGACAGACAGCAAGAAAATGTGTGTGACACAGAAATTGTGTTTATGCTTGACACACTTACACTGGATCAGTGATTCAATATCCTTGGCTATGCTTCTTTTATATGGTATCTTTTTCAGGGCACATGCTTTTTTATGCTTTTTTTTGCTACTAACTGCTACTACGAGTTTGCGGACCATCATGTTAGCACTCACTAGCCACTTCTTTTTACCTGGTGAGGAGTATGTAACATTGGCAAACGTCTATGCTATCCTACCCAGATTACAAGAACCCTGACCAACCAGTAGGGGTCTCTGTGAGCGGAGCAACATGGACAATGGTCCCTCATTGACTCCCCACAAACAAACCATGGCGGTTGTGTTTGACGAGGCACTTTGCTAGACAAAAACACTGCTTTTGAAACTAACATAAGAGTAGTGTTTCCAGAAAACACTTTTCTTCTGCACCACCCAAAATATGTACCATTGACATTGATTTTTCTCTCATGCTGGGCAAAATTAAAAATGCTGCCATTTAAAGTAAACTGGGGCGTTGTAGAGTTGTCAATATCATCGCTCGGTTTGGTGAATGTGTCGCTTAAATTTGAAAGCCGTTTGTGTGTAATTCAGTAGTGTAAGTCTCTATGAATTTAAACCCTGGTTAGATCGAAGAAAACACTTGAAGATATGCAGTCCTCATCACATATAGTTGGCTTTTGTTCCTCTTCAATGTGATCTCTTTATTTCAGCTGCTGTCCAGCTGCTATTAACTGCAAAAATTGGCTGGTATCAACTCTTACCTTCAACACAGTGATTCAGATTCCCTTGTAAATAATAGCTGCAGATTTTAAAACTCAATACTTACTTTAATAATTAAATATAATGTCTTATTTGCAGCGTGTTGATGCTTGTAAACACTGAGCTGATTGTTACATCTGTAGTGAAAAATGTCAGAGTCTCTCAGTCAGTTTTATGTCATTCATATGATATGTACCCAGTTGACAGTACAATCCTCAGGCTTTCTTTATAATAACAACAGCTCTGTGGTGGATTAGACCTCCTAACCCCGATCTAGACAGGGTATCTGGTGACAGTAATCCATGCTGCTAATCCACGTCTTGATGTAACCAAGGACACCCCGCCTTCTTCCTCTATCCTCTCTGTCCTTCTTTTTTCTTTTCTGCTGCTGCCTTCCTGAGAGAGATGAGCGTGCCATCTGTTTTTTGTATCAGCAGGGGTTAGCTTAGCCTGATAGGCGTGTTAGACCTGATCACTCTATCATTATTTAAGTTTTTGTCTGTTTACAGGTTTGTGTGTGTTTGTGTATGTGTGTGAATGATTGTGCTGCTCAATTATTCTTTATTTTACGTCTTAATTTTCTCTTGCTGTGCTTAATAAAAACGTCATTCAGACACATTGATTTGTTTGTTAATGTTCTCCATTCCCCCGAAATGGGTTGTAACTGCCCCCAAAAGTAATGGCTTTAATTATTGTGTTAGAATGAAAACAATTTTTGATGGTTGCTACTTTTACAAATAGCAACCAGAAAGTGGGAAAATGCATGTTAAGGAACAAAAGTGCAATTGCATCACTTGTAATCAGAATAAATAATCATGTTTAAAAAATCAAGCACAATTTTAGTTTTAGCCGTAATGGGTGCTGACCTATTAAATGCATACATGGATATGCATGGTCATACTTACTGTATATTCATGTTAGTTAGTCCATATTATTTAAAGGCGTTTGCATGATTGTGTCTTAGCTTAGCCTGAGAGCATTGAATTATTGCTTTTGGGTCTGCATTCACATGAAGATTTATGCTAATTTGTGCATACATTCTCGTCTATACTCTGAAGTTATATGTAATTGGATTTGTGTGAGGGGATAAAGTGTGTATGTTCAGGTTGTCAAAATGGTAATAATGAGTTGTGGAGCCTCCTGCGCTCTGTCCCATGCTGCTTCTCTCATTCCTGCAGGCGGGCAGACTGAACTCTAAGTGTTGTTGTTCAGGTTCCCTCTTAGCTACGGCTTCTCCTGAGCCGCATGCTTGGATAGCAGAGGCATGTTCTTTTTTTCCCCCAGCCACCAGCAAGCTGAAAAAGCCTCAGTTTACTTTGCTCTAGTTAATTTTTTTTTGCCAGTGTTGTGGGGGGGGGGGGGGGGCATAATGTGTTGGTGCCAAGGTACAATGCCAGTTTGTGTGTGTGTTGAGGGGGCATTCCTGCCCTGTAAGCTTGCTGTGTTTGTGTGTGTTTTATGCAGAAGTGTCAAGTTGGAGTGTGTGACTTGCTGTGTTGTGGTCTGGATGTGTGTGTGTAGATTGCTGAGCCTGTGTGTGTGTGTGTATTTGGGATTGTGATTATGCTTGGTGAGTGCAGGGACACTGTGTTTTCCTCCAGTCCCAGTGTGTGGTTGCGATGCAGAGTGACGCTTATTCCTCTGATCAGTGCCAGAGCTCAGCAGGGGAGGGGGGTGGAAGGAGGTTTGGGAGGGGGGCGGACTTCAGCGCTCAAGTACAGTACATCCACTGATCTGGGACACACATCTCTGTCTGCTTGTTTTCTTTTTCTGCCTCTGTGTCACTGCCTTGCTCTGTCTTTTCTGTCTTTCTGTGGCTCCCTCACTCACTTGTTTTTGCTCTAACTCTTAGCTCCATGCTGAGACTCATGCCAATTCTAGTACTTGGCTGATCTACTACTACTACTACTACTACTACTACTACTACTACTACTACTACTACTCGCAACCCAAATGCCTCCCCCCAAAGCACTCAGGACTAATCATATGCTAGAACAGTGGTCATTACAATCATTACAAAAAGAGTAAGTATGCTTCAGCAATCCATAATAATACCTGGTGCTCCCACTTCCCACGTTACCTAACAAGTTGACAAGCATTAGGTTAGTAGAGACCAAACCAAGCTGGTACTGGCAGTCTCATAAGAGCAGGTGCATTGCCCTGTGCAGTGTTCACAGCAGCCTTAAAAGCACTACCACAGCAGTCCACCACCCTGACCCTTGCCAGCTGATATCATGTCAAACAAAAAGACACAGACCTGCAAGAGACAGCAGTGGCTGACGAAGCCATTCCCATGGGTGCAAAAGCCACAAAAGGGCCACTGGTCACATAAAAACAGTAAAAAAAAAAAATCAAATCAAATAAAACCAGGCTGTAAAAGTTGGCCAAGCTGCCATCTGTGATTTACCTATGTGTTTAGGTATGGGGCAGTTTAGGAGGGGATAGATGGAATCTCTTTGCATACAAATGCCAAGTATAAGCGGAGTCAGGACTATCTTACATCCTTGTATGCCTTCAGCCATCCTTCTCTCCACCTCTCCTATCTAAGCAAATGGACACAGCAGTGAATGACCTTCTAGCCAGAGCAAGATGTGCTCCTAACATCTCTATTACTTCTCTGAAACCTTTTCTTCCTTTTCACTTTGCATCGCTCAGTTCTGTTAAACTTCACTTTCTGCACATTCTGTTGTTCTGTCTCTCTTAAATCTTTGTCATCATTGTGCTTCTGTGCTGCATTCAAGTCTGTTTACTTAATATGCAGTTGCCTTAATTGTCCCCTGTGTATGTGCTAGCAACTGTCATTCACTCACCTCCTTTCACCCCATGACAGATTACCTTAGATAAGTGTGCAAAAATCTGTTTTTTCTTTATGAATATAAAGGCTTATGTGTAATTACCCTACTTCTTACTCACTCATAATCTCCTAATCCCATTTGACTCATACAGTAGTGTTTTTATGAATGTGATAGTTATTTATAAATGTTTTCACACTGTGAGAACTTAAGCTGTTTACCAAAGACTTTGACAGTTTCTTCATTTCCAAGTCATTTCTTCAACATAAATGCCTCCCCTCCGTCAGAGTATAAATAGCAGGAGATTATTTTGTTGAGGCGTGCTTTTTGTTGTGACTCCTTCAATTGTCATGTCTGGCCTCGTCTCCCCGTTGCACAATCTTTGCCAAAGCAAAATGGCTCCTGACATATCCATAATAGCTTTGCCTAATACTGTTGTCCCTGAAATTAGCTTTACAGGATCAAAATACTTTGTCTGAAAAAGTGCAATTTGAAGCAGTTGATCTTTGAACCCAACTGGTTGTGTCTTGTGTGAAGTTGTGAGTAGTATTTCTGAAAGCCAGACTAAATGTATACGTGAGAGACAGAACAGGTTGAGGATTGGAGCACAATTTTTATCCACCTGCCAACACATTTCTGGGGTGTAGCCACAATGACGCACTTAACCTGATGGAGCTCAGACACATCTAGAGGGCTAATTAATCTCCTCTCCTTTCTTCTCCTGAAAACATGATAATTCCCTTAATTGGTGAAGACACACATTTATAAATGTAACACCTGCATGGGTCCAGTTTCACAGACCTGCACTCATTAAGTTCAGCACCAACCCTTGATCTACAGTTATCTCTGTGTACTGTACTTTTGCTTGCAAAATTGGAACATATAGACACGTGAATTACAATTATAATTAAGCGTAGCCTATGTGCCAATTGCTAACAATGTTGCTACTCATCATGCTGACATTAAATTACCCTTGATGTTGCTATGCAAAAAATGAAAAAAAAAATTGTCCACAGTCCCTGGTTTAAGCTGAATTCTCAGTTTTTGAATCACAAATTCAGCCAAGGAAAAGTCTCTTTCACTGATGGCGCTCAGTCCGGGGATGGCGAGCACTTTCTGTGCAATCAGTGCCAGCTGTGCCGTGCCAAAACACTGCAGTGGAGTCCAGTTGTTAAGTGAAGTGCTTTCACTATATTCAACCCGAACCAAAAAACTGCCATACTGGCAAGAGCCACACTTTGTTTAAGGGCTGTGCTGACCTGCCCTTTTTATTAATAATTTCCTCACCTTCTGCACTCATTTTCGCAGTTACTCGACCCGGTGCAGGACTCTAATGTAAATGTCTTCCTTTGAAACTGTAGTTTTACACTTATCATGTGATCCCTCCTGGCTGGGTGCTGACAGCGTTTAAGACCGCAGAAATCAAAACAAGGAAAACAGAAAGATCCCAATTATTTTCGAAAGACTGAGCTCATATTCAGTTTCGAGTCTCACAGATGGAGATAATACACACAAACGCAGACGCGCACACACGGTGTTGTTCTGCACACACTTTCGGCAGTACTGCAAATGTGTGTGTGTTAACGTGCTGCTAATCATGAATTCATTAGCACTCTCTGATGTCTGTGGGGCTGTAAATGTGTGATTGTCTGCGTGAGTGTGTGTTTGATATTTGAGTAAAGCTGGCAGTTCGCCCAGAGCAGCCAGCTACACACCCAGGTCACAGAACTTGAAGCCCCCTCTACCTTTTACATCTGGCACATTCAAAACAACATTCAGTCTCCATCAGTCAGAGCAAGCTTTAATATTTATATTTATAAAAAGGATAAACTATTTTGTCAACATAATCAGAAACTATTTTACTGTATGATAATTTGCACTTTCTGCGCATTTCACCACAGGTTTCAAGCCCTATTTTAATATGCATATGTAATAGCAGGCCAGGGAGAATGCATATACTGCGACATGCAACTATGTGTTTAAAATAATCAGTCCCCGTGTGTGTGCGTCTGATGTATAAATCGTCAGAACCAAAGCAAGCTGTAATTAATGACGCTTGATGATCAGCAGGCAAAGGCAAACAGCAACTAAACGAGCTTGCCCCCCCGTCAGGGAGGATAATTGCATTTCACCAACAGATTCATGTGCCATTGCAGGGTAACACTGATGTGGGTGTAATTTTTTTCCCTTAGTTTTCAGTATTTTGTGCTTACAAAACTCCCATTTATTTCTGAGGAGAGGCTACTGGGAGTCTTTCCTTTCTAGTTTTTTTGTTTTGTTTTTGGATGTCAGCTGTGTTCTGAGTGCAGTAGTGTTTATACTCATGAGGCTAGGTGGATGTGGAGATGGTATAACAGCCTCTCCTTCTGTCTCTCACTATGTCTTGCACTATTCTTCTTCCTCCTAAGTCTCCTTTCACCATCCCTCCTTCTTCTCTGTCTCTTTTTCTATTAATAATAACTGCTGAATAAAGTTGTCTGGGAATTTTCAGAGGAACGCTTTGTTATGGCTGTTCCTCCTGCTAGGTAAATGAGAGGTGGGAGCTCCAGTGCTGTTCCCTGTGTGAGATTAATATGCGGCTCCCCTTTTATTTTTAGAGGAACATTATGGGCTCACTGCCCTGTCATTACTCCTCAAGTAGCAGCAGCCCCTTCCACTAGCTCTTTTCTCTAAACCCCTTTCTCTGCTGTCTCCCTCTCTTTCTCTTTAGTGGGTGGACACAATATCAGAAACATCTTTCAGTGTAATTGCCCTGCAGCAAATCCCAATCCCAACCCCCTTTTCATGGTTTAGTTACCCACTAACGTCTTTTTTTGTATGTCACAGAATTTTGTATTGGCTGCAGGGTTATTTTACAATATTGTAAGTGTTTCTATTGTTTTGTCCACAGGCTGTATATGCCTGTCTCTCCCTTCACCCTCCCGCCTTCGTCATAGCTATGGTAATGATAATGATCGCTCTTTGACTCACACACACACATCTGAACGCACACCACCTTTTCTATCTCTGTATCAGTTTTTATCCCTCTCATCATCCTCTCTGGTCCTCTTATCATGTGTTGAGAGGCTGTCTGCTCTGTTCTTCCTCCCGTTCTCTCTCTTTCTCTCTCTCTGCCTGCCAGGAGATGGCGGGGACATTGGTAAGATTGCAGTGAGGTTGCGTTTGACACCACCACAACTTGTGATTGCTTGGATATGAACCTGAGATGAGATCTGTGGCTGGATAATGTCAGGTAGCACCACCATTTATGTGTGCCAGCTTTCACAGTGATCATAGCAAAAAGCTTCTAAAGAACAGACTTCAGTTATTTTAATGGCAGAAGTTATAACTGGAGTGTTATGCCAAAATGAATGCTTGGACCAACAGTAATTGTCCCTTTTTTTAGGTTATGCCATGAAAATATTGGAATTTTTCTTGATTTTTATTTTACATTGTTTGTTTTATTTTTAGTTTTTTGCTGTGAGCTAAAAACACAACCGTGTCATTGTTCAAAAAACTGTCTCTTGCTGCTGGAGATTTACATTAACTGTGACAGACAAGCTCTGGCATAGCTTTACTATGAATGACACTTTTTGAAGTTTTTCCTGTCTTCACCCTGTACTTCTCACAACAGCATGAGGATTGTTATAAATCGAATTTGAAAAGAAAATATGTTGTTATTACTTGTACTATTTTTACATACTGTTAGATTATACTGTAAGCACTGTGTACAATACTCTTGTTTTGCATCAAGTTGATATGTTGGCCACAGCTTTTTTCTGTTAATTTAAAGTTAATGTTCTAATTTGTATATTTTTTTGTAAAGGAAAAGTTGGTAGATATAAGAATGCTTATATCTTATTATTTTATTTTCACCACACCGGAATAATACGGAGGAGTTCCAGTGCGATAAGCGATTTGGATTCATCTGCAGTACTTTTTCCTTGTGTGTGTCTGAGTGTATGTGTAAACTAACACCTGGATATTACCCAGGTGAACACCACTCCTCATAATACGCAGCTTACCACAGGAGAGTCGTAATGAGCAGGTGACATACACAAGGGAACACCATGTTTACAGGAAATGCTGCCATTTCCGCTTGATAATCTGTGCTGGTGTGTGCTGCTGTGTGCTGGGGTGCTTTGACATCATAGACATAACAGTTTTACCCACCACATGCAAAATTTTCCTTAAATTGGCATGGTTTTACATGAGGAGTGTGTGTGTGTGCCTGTCTGCTCTGACTGTATGTGTTATGCTCAGCCTTTGCAAATGACCTAAGGACTATAGGGAAGCTTATTTCTGCAACCACTTGCATTTCTTCCCTAATTGTTCCTCCTCTGCCCATAAACCCCTTGATTTGTGTGTGTGTGTGCATGCTCATGGCATGTGTGTCTGTGTGTGTAGGTATGTTAAGGAGAGAAAGAGGGTCCTTTTCTCTCTGCTAGCAGTGTCAGCAGGTGAGCTGCCCTGTTGGGAGAAAAGAGAGAAATCGCCAAAGCATGCAAATTGCTACTCTAAGGGGACAATCAATTAGGTGCATAGCGGCTGGAGCAGAACGGCAAGGAGGGCTGGAGAGGGGCAGGGGTCCATGCAGAGAGATGGTGCAGAGCCATGCTGATCACCTCCTCTGAGACAATGCATTACTCCTCCTCTTCTGTCCTCTTCCTCAATCCATGGACTGATCCTATTGGCTAAAGCTCTCTGTGCACACTGCCTGTTAAACCTCTGTGCCTCAGCCTCATTCCTTTTTTGTCTAGCCCATTTCTTTTCTAAGTATAGATTGTGCTAGAGTCTCAAGTGTGTGCCCTCTTCACCTGTTTTGCTCATTATTCTTTGTAATGATGCTCTGCTCTAATCTGTGCCAGATAAAATTAGAACATGGGTCACATATTAGAGTTTTCATATGCATAATGTATATCAATACCATGTCACAGTTGCCTTGAATGTATAGTATTATGTTAGTAATATTTGTGTTCATATTGCTGGTTTTCACTGGGTTTTGTTTCCTTCTTCCTTAGGTACATAATGTCCTCCATCTCAAGAGAGGTTTGATCCTGATTGGCTGACAGTACTGTACTGTGCCTCCTTCCCTCTCCTCACCACTCACAGCCTCAGCACAGCCATGACGTCCCTCACCAGGACACGGACCTGCTTTTTTGTTTGCTGCTTCCTGTCTTGTCTGGCACTTTCTGTGACGTCACAAACAGTGGTGCAAGCCCCACAGGCTCACAGTGCCGGCTCCCAGGTGATCACAGCGTCCCTTCAGGAGGAGGAGTATGCATCGTTTCATGCTGAGAACCCTGAGTGGACATTCAACCATCTTGCGGTGGACTATCGCAATGGTAATGTTTATTTGGGAGCTGTCAACCGCATATACAAACTGTCCCCGGGCTTGGAAGTCCAGGTGTCCCACGAGACTGGCCCGGATGAAGACAACCGCAAGTGCTACCCACCACGTATTGTCCAACCCTGCAGTGAGCCATTGACACTCACCAACAATGTCAACAAGATGCTTCTGATGGACTATCGGGAGAACCGGCTGCTGGCATGTGGCAGCCTCTACCAGGGCATCTGCAAACTCCTCCGCCTAGATGACCTCTTCAAACTAGGAGAGCCCTTCCACAAGAAGGAGCACTACCTCTCTGGTGTCAATGAGAGTGGCTCTGTGTTTGGCGTCATTGTGTCATATGGCAATGCCTCTCCGGACATGCTGTTTGTAGCCACAGCAGTGGATGGCAAGCCCGAGTACTTCCCTACCATCTCTAGCCGCAAGTTGGCCAGAAACTCAGAGGAGGATGGCATGTTTGCCTATGTCTTCCATGATGAGTTTGTGGCCTCTATGATTAAGATCCCTTCAGACACCTTCACTGTTATCCCAGACTTTGACATATACTACATTTATGGCTTTGCCAGTGGGAACTTTGTCTACTTCCTGACACTGCAGCCTGAAATGGGGGGCGGACCAACCACAGGGTCCTCCTCTGCTGGTCGGGAGCAGGTCTACACCTCAAAGATAGTCCGCCTTTGCAAGGCAGACACTGCCTTCAACTCCTATGTGGAGGTGCCTATTGGATGCATTAGTGGCAACGTGGAGTACCGATTACTCGAGGCGGCCTACCTGTCCAAAGCTGGTGCTATTTTGGCACGCTCGCTAGATGTGGCACCGGATGACGATGTTCTATTTGCTGTCTTCTCAAAAGGCCAAAAGAGGCGTCCACGCCAGGCCTCACAGGACTCTGCATTGTGTGTCTTCTCTCTGCGGAAGATCAATGAGAAAATCAAGGAGAGGCTGCAGTCGTGCTACAAGGGTGAGGGCACACTGGACCTGGCTTGGCTCAAAGTCAAAGATATTCCCTGCAGCAGTGCGGTGAGTACTACTAGTATGCACCCACACATTTTGTGACTCTCATTCACATTTACACAGAAACCGGTTTAATGGCAGTACTGGGGAAATATTTATTACAATGGTATTTCTTTTTTGCTTTCACACAGTCCTTGTGCACAAGTAGACACACACATTCTTTACTGTAACATGTGGTACAATGCTCTAATCTACCAGAACAGCAGGTGTTGAGCAGTTCTGTTTAAAGTAGAATTTATCAAACCCACTTATTTAGGAAAAGGGTAAGTCATAAGCATTAAGAAAATCCAATCAGTGATGATCATTTATTGTTTCTAACTGAGGGACACTACAGGTGAGTATCTCTGGAGGAAAATGAGTTGTGAAGCCTCTCCCACGTGTTACTATAATGAGCTTGGGTGCACTGTGGGAGGCCTTCATGAACACTATGTTCTTGGGTGGGTTCATGCTCCATCACATTACCATGAGATATTAACCATCCTCTGCCTCTTTTAATATGCTCACCCTTTAAACAATGCAGCTGAATGCTCAGCCAAATTACCATAATTCCATTCTCCATAACAGCATTACAAATTCAGTGATTCAGTTCATTTGATTTCTCACTTTGTGCACATAAAAAACAAGGTTAAATTGGGTGTTACGTGTTTAGACCATCTTCACAAGCAGCCAAAGCTGTTTCATGTAATTTTTTTTGTTGATCTCATATAATGTCATTAATAAAAGCTGCCAACCTCAAGAAATACAAAATGACCTTGATCACAGTGCATTTGTTAGCTATCATGTTCCTCTAGATACTGTAGCAAGAATGGCTAAATGAACCATGCTCACTTGCCAATTCTGAGTTCAGAGAGGTGTAGTTGATGGGTTAAAATGAGAGGCCGTCTATTTTACAGCTAACAGATCAGTTGAATGTATAATATAGCAATTTTTGGGGGAAGAATTTCTGTAACTGACCATTTAAGTACAGCTTTTTTGTACTTAGTGGAAAAGAATGTAACTCGGTGCATTCAACCTCCATAATCGTTGTATCAGAGAAGAACACTGAATGAATGCACCAGTGAGCAAAAATACAAATCTTATACCACGAAGTGTGATCATTGGAACGACAAATAGTATTTTCCTCACTCAGGTCAGTCATCTGTATTATCTGCAAGAGCTACAAATGAAAATTTATACTGCCACAGATACTCGTAACAGGAATTTCATCACTTGGCAATGGTCATATTTCAGAAACATAAATTTGGTCCTGTCACTGCTGCTCAGTCCATATTGTTCTGACCTTAGCCATGCACTATCTCGAGACATTATGAAGTTGACCCTCTCTCGTGTTTGGTTCTGGAATCGCAGTGTTTATCTATTAATTCCTCTCTGGCACGGCACACGTTCCGGGGCGCCTTTGTCTGCTGCTTGAGGGCCTGATAAATCATGCCTGGGGTGGAGCTGTCAGCAGGGAGAGGAAGTGTGAGGGAGCACACAGGGGTTAGCGCTGAGGAATGATGCCATTTCAGCATGCGCCACAGTATCGCCACCGTCACCGCATAAATTAGACCCTGCTGAACAAGTGACGGTGGACTCTGCAGGAGATAGATGAGTTCTGACACACATACACACACACGTGCCACCACACTTGTAAGTATGGCTACTGCAGAGATGAAGAAAGTGGCTGTGAAAGGCAGAGAGAGGCTTTTGATAAAGTAGAATAATGGCAATAAATAAATAGTTATATGAGAGGCTTATTAAGTGATTTATTAAAATGTAGATCTGATCATTCTAGGCTGCTTTAGAGTGCAGTTGATGCTACAGCCATAAATAAGGAGCCATATTTTAATACATGGACACGCAAACACAGACATAAATCATAGCCCTATTGCTTGTGCATAAGTGAATTATTAGTTTTCATGATGAGAACATGTTACATGTTAAGTCATCTCATGTGTGTCTATGATTGATGGTTGTCTTTCTAATATCCCATGGTTGATTTTTATTTTTTCTTCTCATTGTTATCGTTCATCTTTATCAATCGTTGGTTGTTAGTTTCCTATTAATTCCTTTGCTGCTTTAAATGATGCATGATTGGGGTGGGTGCCATGTCTCCCATAACATTGTAAATGTAGCTTAAACTCATTGTTCACATCTTCTCTGCTCTGTGCTTCCCATGGGTGTAGAGAGCCAACACACATGCTCAACCTCTTTATTGAACATACCAAACCAAGATTGCTCAGAAAATCGTGGAAGAGTGCTTTTTGGGTTCTTGTGCTCATAAGACTCTCGGATTGAGGAATTACACAACCACATAAATATCAAATAAGGATCTTACTCTCTCTGTTACAACTCTTACACTTCTCTTACACAGTCTTGCTTTATTTTCTCTTATCTCTCCCTGCCAGAAAATGTTAAAGACTCAATAAAATCTGGCTGCGTTTGGATCAGAGATGAAAAAGAATTTGCTGTGTAAAACAGTGAGGTCTCATTTATAAGTACATATATGGACAGTGCATGCAGGTATAGTTTATTCTTGTAAAGTAACTGAAGTTGAGGTCAGTCAAATTTTTAAAATGCTACTGCATGAATGTCCAGTGGAAAAAAATTGAACATTTGAATGGAACATTTTTTGATAGAAGTGATACAAGAAAAATAGAATTGATTGGATAATGTTTTACAAGACAAAGTCCTCCTTTGGATTATTAACTCACTCATCATCTGTGATTAATTTTCTGTTAATTCAAGAGACATTTCAGAGACTGGAACACTCCTGTGTTGAGATATCAGTCTTTTTCAAGTGAGAAATAATCAAATCATCAAAGTAGGTGTAAAACATTCAAGGACAACAAGTACATTGACATGCTTGAATAGGACAGTATAAACAGTTGCTAGTGTCAGACCTTTGTTGCCTCCACCATCTTTAAGAGGCTTTCAGTCTGAGTGGGAGAGATGAAAGAGGGAGAAGTTGAGAAAAAAAGTGTATACAGAGAGTGGCATGATGGGTGAGAGAGCAGTGGAGAGGATAGATGGTAAGAGCAGGAGTGAGGGGGGATGCTTCCTTTCTCCCCCAAATGGCCACGCTTGACTGAGCCACATAATGCGTGCTCAACAGTATAAGTCTGCAAAGGGCCTGCATCCATAGATCATTGTGAAGTGGCATGTGACCTATAAAAAAAACCGCTGCCTGCTCCCTACATGTTCACTGTGTCAGCAGAAAAAAAACAGAACAACAAAACAGCGGGATCGCAATAAATTCACTCTCCACTCTCTTCTCTCTCATCCTTGATTCATTGCTCACTGCCTCTGCTGCCATTTTCTCCTTTTGCCTGTCCTTCTCCTCATGTTCTTATAAAAATAGTTGCCGCTATCCCATCTTCCCATTCTGTTGTTCTACCCCCTCCTTAAGTGTCTTCCCTCTCCCCTTTATATGATCATTGCTATTTATAAGATGTCTCTACCCCCCCCCCCCACTCCCAAACATGGACGAGAAAATTACAAGGTCGCCTGTAAGTCCCTGACAGGCCACGGCCATCCCCTCGTCCCTTCTGCTAATGATCATTAATTACATGTCATTAACTAACATGCCACGGGCTATTCTTCCACATTTGTCATGTGCTATCGACTTCACATTCTGAATTCACTCCAATTAATTAGATTATTCTACTTGGCCACTGTTTCTTTGAGTCTTTTTCTTGATCTCTCTCACAGGCCTCCCAACACACATGCTCACCCCCTCCCTCGTTTCATCCCTCATTTGAAAGGATCTCTTCCAGTACGAAATTCTGTCTTCCCCTATGATTTTTAATGTTATTGGCTCCCTTCTTACATATTCTGTTCTGTGTTTGACCAACCTTTGAATGGTGCTGTCTCCTGTCCTGACCATCTCCATCCATCCCTCCTCCTCCTCCTCCTGATTGCGGAGCTTAATCAGTCACTGGCTGCTGCTGCTGCTGATGAGTCAGTCTAGGCCACATCCTCAGGAAGGGAAAGGCTAGTAGATTCATTAAGAACATCCAGACTGCCCCCCCCTCCACTTCACCCCACTCCATCCACATATCTGCTATCGTGCTCGCTGGCTGGCTCGCTAATTAAATCTCCATACATGATACCACTTGCTAAAGGTCAGAATCCATCACAATATCATTATTCTGTGATTAAACAAACGTCTCCTGCTTCCTTCGCTATACTCTCACTGGTCTCCACCTAAAAACACTGACTGAATTGGGTTGCCTACATTTCCTTGCCACAATGTTTTTGTCTTTTTTTTCTGGTTGTTAGGAAACTCTTTTGTGTGCTCACCTTTAAATGTGATGCAGTCCAATACAACTCCTCCACTAACTATGTCCTGACAAATGACCACCGAGTTCAATCAGCGTGTGTTTGACACAGTATGAACAAAAAGAAAATATGAAAGCGCTTGCAATGGATGTAGCCCAGTATACCTCATAAACTGTCAACTCTGTGTAGTCGGTAATACATGCAGAGTTGTTTTTATGAATTTTTATCACTTGAATAAATCCAGTTTTCTGTGAAAATAAATGGTAATGCCAAGTAATCATTCCAAAAGTAATAATAAGAGATTTTTCTGCCTGTGCACAGTGAAGCGGAAAACATGGGTTAGAAAGTTATCGCAGACATCTTTCTCTTTATGATATTGAGTTCTATTTTCACATCCGAGTTTGATATGTGAATTATTCTTTTTTTGTCTCTGCATCTCTTAAACTCTTGCCTCTGACGCTCTCCTACTTTTTGCCTCTGCTAGCTGTGCTTTAGTGATGTCTCAGTTTCTCTCCAAAATTGTCATGCTGTTTTTTGTTAGTTCCTGATTTGATTGTTTTCTCTAACCAATATTTATTATCCGTTGTAGCTGCTCAGCTAACGGTTGGCAGGTGCGAGCATCCACAAACATGATTTAACAGAATATCACAGGCTTATCAAAGCTTCCCTCCTCACATTGAAACCTGCCAAGAGAACACGCAAATAAATCAACTTTGTTTCAGGCACACCCTGAGACAGGTGTGTACAGCCTTGTATACTCATACACACATAACTCGCATTATCATTTCCCCTTTTGTATTCTCTAACTAAACTGATCAGCCAAGATTGACGGCACCTCTTCCCTGACATGACATCACCGTCGAGTATTGACCCAGTCCTGTGTGTGCTGGTGTGTCTATAGAAATGTATATGTTCTTTCTTCAGTTCTAATCATTGTGACTTGTTTTCGAAACAGTCCCTAGGGCGTCACACAAAGAAGTTAAATCTACTTGGTGACAGCTATTGTACTCTGCATTCGAACTGGATTTTGAGTACAACTCAGTCAGAGAGCTGCAAGAAAAAAAAGCTCTCTTTCGGAATGCCCCGCGGATGCCTTACCAAAAAATGCTTTAACGAAAGAGCACTGAACTCGAGCTATGAGAAAGAGATTCACAGTGACTTATGCTCTTAAAAGAGAAACTGCATATTTGATTTTATAAAGAAGAATTGAATTCTTCAGATTGGCATTTTTTCCAGGGATAATATCTGTTTATCATGGATGCACTATCAATGTTCCTATCTCTCATAACACATATTATTTTTGTGTCATTCCTAGATGCTACGTTTTGTATCCGTATATCAGGTTCTTCTTTCAGCCACTCATCCTGACCTGCCCAACATGATTTGCCCTGAAACTAATCTCTGGGCACTGTGTGTAAATGTCATCACAGACACGTTTCACTGCTGCTCGTGCTCCTGCTGATGTGTGTGTACATGTGTAATCAGAAGTAATTATGTGTGTTTGAAAGAACACTTGACCAGCAGAGCTTTAATGCTGAGGCTTCTCTCTCTCTTTGGCTCTCTGCATCTCGCTCATTCTGTTTCTGTTTCCTGAAATGGGCATCTAAAAGCAGAAGAGCCCTCAGATGGCTCAATTCAGTTTAAGGTTGGACAGTTTCCAAAGCAGACAGTTTTTGTGAAGAGGGAAATGGGAAAATGATTTATGGAGACAGGACACAAGTGGGAGAGAGCATCGCAGATGTCACTGTGTGTGTTTACTTCATAGTGTGGTCTGTCACGCGTAGGCACAGGAGCCACTGGTCCATCTGATACACATCACACACACACATAAGCACAGACTCCTACTCACAGGCACACAAACAAATGAAGGGGAGAGCTTCTTTTAAACTTGCAGACTCAAAGATTTTGGGCTAAATAAAAATAGAAACAGATGCTATTTCTCGGCTTTCTACTAGTGTAAGCAGAGCACAGAGAATGTTTATACACTTTACATAAGTCACCACAGTTGGTCCATTTCAGAGGTGCCTATTAGAAAACTTGGTCTATTGAGAAGATTGTAAGAGTAAAATTTAATTTCCGCTGTCTTTCAAAAGCTACTAGCTACCACTAGAATCTACCTTTGAATCAATTTTTATGAGCCAGATTTAAGTTTGTGTCCAATAATCTGCCTCAAATAGTACACTCAGTTACCATTTTATTAGGTACACTTAGCTCAACCAAATACTAACACTCGTGTAAGAAGTCATGAAATCTTTGCTAAACATTTCAGAACAGATTTTATCTGGGGAGACAAACACAAACTGCATAAAGCAACATAAAACTCTGTTTATTCAGTTTAATTTGTCTACTTTCATATACTAGTTAAAAAATAATATCTTGTTAATAATTTATCCATAGGAAATGAATATTCATCATGCAGCAAATGATTCCTTTAAAGGATTAGAGCTAACCTGCTTTAGATGCCGTCCAATCATTGTGAACTAAACATTCCCATGCATATGTTGATTTATAGCTAAACTAATGAATACTGTTTTTGCATACACTTCACTTCAAAGTGACTCATTGCTGCTGCAGGAGTCATACAGCCAATGTTTTAGCGTTGCTAAATTAAATGTTGACATTATATCTTACAATGAACGCCGCAAACCCACGTAGTCATGACATAATTCTCGAGTGCCGCCAATCATCCTGGCAGGTCAGTCATTTAGCACAGTAGGGCTAGAGGAAATACAGGATATTTAAGTGGCTGATTATGCAAAGAGCAACCACAAGGATACATTTTCTTCACTTTACTCCTCCATTCTTTCATTTTCCCAATAACTCTGCAGTAAAACAAGCTAACCATAAACAATTGTTGCATGAAGAGTTTTTACAATACAAACCAAATTGAAGAATCAGCACACTAAAATGGATTAGAGGAAGAAAGTCATTTAAACTGCCACGTTGACTATAATAACTGCATTAAAAAAGAATGGCTGGAAGTGCGAGAAAATGGACTCTTTGGAGCCTCCAACGGTTGAGCAGCGACATGAAGCGAAATGTCTCTGTGGTTTAATGTGTGTCATTAACTTCGTGAACTTGCAGCCAATGGAACAGGCCCTCACAACAGTGCAAGCCCAGATTAGGCCATACATCAGAGAGCGTTGGAGAGCGGATCTCTTTCAGTCCCCACTAATCGCATTGAGCAACTCTCTCTCTCTTTCGCGTGCGCCCACTGCCCCCTCTCTTTCTCTACACTCTGTATCTGCTGATCCCTCTGCACAGTCCAGAAGAGAGCTCTCTTTGTGCCGGTGCTGGCAGGCAAACAGAAGCAGAGAGATGGATATGGCTGAGAGTGACCTGATTCTGCCTCAGTGTCTGGCCTCTGTCCAAATACAGAGACTCTGCTCTCCTGTCCCTCTGTCTTCAGGGAGGAACCCCCTGTCTTTCTCCTCTGTTGCTACGCTGAGGGATGCTGGCTGAAATACCTACTAGAGTTGAGTTTGTAGATACAAGTTATTTGAGCTGTTACTCGCTGTCTGATTTTGCACACATATTCAGATGTGTTCAACCAGTGGTGTCTGTACCTGTAGTAATATGTTTAAATCAAATATCTGCAGTACCCAGTGGTGGAGGAGTTTGAAGGCATCGAGCCTTGTACTCTATTTTCCTTACTTTTTCACTTTAATGTGCTCCTAGAAATTGAATGAGAGAAAAGTAATAGTCAGGAAGTAAACGCCCAGATAATCATATTTATGGACATCAGTCCTTTGTGGTGTATGCAATTAATCTCTCCGCAGTCTGCAAGACTTGTAAACATTTTTTCTTTGCCAATACTATCACTACTTGTGTCTATGTTAAAGTTAATCAAATTAACTCTATGCATACCAGCATCTTGTAATCGATTGGGTCTACATGCAGCCAGGGTTGGCCAATGCTTGAACAACTTTAAAGACAGGAATGGTCGAGAGAAAGAGGCAATGAAAAAGGTAACCTTCTGAGTTTGAAAAGGTATTAATGAGATGGGTTGAGGGAAAATAAAAAGGGCATAAAACGTGATAGAAGCGGTGACAGCTGTGTCTCACTGGCAGACAATGTCAAAGGCTACATTGATATTATTTGGTATTCTGACTAGAGACGTCTGTGGCATCACAACCACAGATGTCATGTTTTGGTGGTGGCGTAATGAAAATGTGTCTGCTTCCTGAAAGGGCTGACAGACAGAAAGTATATTTCATTAGATTGCAGAATGCGGGACAGAGATGGCAGCAGTGATTGGCAACCAGCAGAAATAATACGGCATGTGTCAGTGACAAGAGAAGAAAACACACACACATTTTTACACGTATGAAAGTGTCCTCTCCTCACACATGCATCATCCCTCACTCGAGCAGACACGCAGAGACGGGTTGACAGAAACAGGCAGATAATGTGAAGTGATTTTTAATGATGGAAACCACTTTTACTTTTTTGCAAAGTAATCAATCCTGGGTAAAATGGCGGCACCATTATTATCTTTTGAGGTAGTATTCAATCATCAAGACCCCGAATACTACACAGTACTCAATTTCGCCTCTGATAGACCCTGTTAACCTTTGAACCCTGGAATGATGAAGCTCCTTTATAACTGATGGCAACAGGGAGGAGGTGTTTTCTGTCACAAAGAGAAGGAATATTAAATGCATAGAACAGCCTTTCTGGTTAGTGGAGAAGACATACAGTAGGTAGACACTAGTTGTGATCGACATTAGCTTGTTAGTACGTCAGAAAGGAAGAGGTATTGTAGGCATTGCAGGTAGAGTAACACTGGAGAGTGATATTTCACTGTGATTTTACAGAGTGACCCTGGCTCTCATCAGAACACTATTAATCTAGCAGCGAGTCATCACACAACTTGTAGGACAGCGAATGTATTCTTGACAACAGCTCATTCTGAAAAGGTCACAGGAGGGAGGGGGGCAAAGAGAAGGGAGTGAATTGGAGGAAAAATTGTCCGCTTTAATATGTTTTTGTTGTGCACCAGTATTCATCTTTGTTTACTCTCTTTGGCATCTCAGTCTTACATTGTTGTCTATCATCTCTCCTTCTTCCATCTTTCTTTGCTCTTGCTCCATTTCGTCCTCATCTCAACCCTCTAACCATATGACATGATCTTGACCCAAATTCAGGTCATCTCTATCGATCATTCATACCACTTCATATAACCCCCATGTTCTAGCCTAAAGCTCCTTGTGGCCCAGACCAGCAGTGTTCCATTTGTCTAATGAAAGCAGACCTCATATTTCCTCTGTGGCTCAGTCTGAGGCTTCTGATGATGATGGCCTTTAGTGAAAGGTTGTGAGGAGACACTTGGTGCTTGCTCGATTGATCGAGAGCCCAGGGGGTGCACTTCCAGGGGAAAAAAAACGGAAAATAAGACATAAACCAAAAGACCCTCTGCCCCCCAGAGCATCCCACCTCTGACAGCTCAAACCACTAGGCAACTGTAGATTTGAAATGGTTCGATAGGTTTTAAGCCAAATGAAAGCCAAGATCTTATTGGTGCATCTTTTTCTTCTGAGGCTGAATTTTTGCTTGCGTGTTAGGATATTTCTGTGTAAGACCCAGGTAGTTTCCCATTTGCTTGAAATTAGACTGTCTTGTTTTATGTTTTATCTTTTATTGTTATACATTCATTTAATTTCAATTGACCTTGTGTTTTGTTTATAATTAGCTGTAATCTTTCATATCAGACCAGTACTGCTCGTAATTTATATTAAGGGCTTCATTTTAACATTGAAATCAGTTGGCAAGCAAATACAATTCATCAATTAATTACAGAAATGTTTTGTATTTTGTGTTTCGTATCCACTTTCTCACCTTACTGTTGAAGTTTCCTGTGTATTTTGAAAGAAAGTAAAGGCAGCATCTACTGCCAAGGCAATTCTCCCCTCAGCAACCCACCACCTTGCCGAGCTATTAATCAAGAGCAACGCCTGCTTCAGTCCTAAACCCAGTGTTTCAAATCCATCCATACACACAGAATAATGACCACTCCCCAGCACCATTATTCTCTTATCAAAACCCATAAGTCATTCTGCCCACATTGACTGGTATGAATGTCCCCCCTGCAGGAGAAAAGACATGCATGCAAACACAAAATGTAGAGAGGTGCAAAACATGAAGCACGCACATCTGTATTTAATAACCAAATCTCAACAGCATGCCCACACAGAAAGCATAACAGATGAATCTCTATCAAGAATTGTTGAATCAAGAAACTCTAATACTAATACCTAATAACTCTCTATATATATTTAGATGCAATGCAGTGATTTGCCTCAATGTGACGATGCAGCACACTTTTTTTTTCTCCCTCGGTTCACTTTGAATCATTTCACATTGAATATCTTGCCGCACTGGCATTTCTGCAGTTGCTGTTGCATTGGGTGGACGGTGGGGAATTGTGCCTGACAGAGCAGCCTCTGGCGCTATTACAGAGCAAGCGCCTGACTGCAGTCTTCTTCCATCTTCATCTCTCTCTTACTTGTTTCCACATTTGCCATTTATTGCATGTGGACCAGCAGACACACACAAGCATACAAATGTTCACTCATTCTCTCTCACATACAAAGGGTTTCTTCTTTGTTGACCTCCCCTTATTCAGTCGGACACAAAATATTGATTCTTTTTTTCATTAATTTTGAGCTCCTCTCTGCTCTTACTTACCACACCCTCTGGCTAACGCACACCACAACTCTTTCTAAAAGATAGCGAAAGTGTCGGCCTAACTAGTGTCCTTCACCTGTACTCTTTGTATTTGTATTTCTAGTATACATGAGGGAAACTGAATTCACTTTGTAATGCACTAATGTCTCTTCTCCTTCTCCACTGCAGCTCTTGACCATCGACGATGACTTTTGTGGCCTCGACATGAACGCACCATTGGGCGTGTCTGAGATGGTGCGTGGCAGGCCTCTCTTCTCCGACGCTGTCGATAAAATGACCTCCGTCATTGCCTATGTCTACAAGAACCACTCGCTGGTCTTCGTGGGCACAAAAAGTGGACGAGTCAAGAAGGTAAGGAGCAGGAATATAGGAAGAAGGGTCGCAGAGATGGCAGAATTGATGAAGGCAGAGATTTGGTTTCTCTCTTTGAGAGTGTGGAGTGAGGGCTGGGAATTGGGGACTGCTGGATTGGAGGAAGGATAGTAGTAGTAAGGCAGATTGACTTTCAGGCAAATCAGCTGAGTTGGCTGTATTTGCAGGAGGAAGAGGTGTGTGTGTGTGTGTGCATGTGAGAAAGAGAGGGAGAGTGAAAGCAGGAAGTATGTGTGTACTTCACTGTAGAATTTGAGTGTGTGTGTTTTGAGGAAGTGGGGGTGGGGGGTGGGGGGGATCAGGAGAACCCCTGAGGGGGTTTTATTTCTAGAGCCAAGCCTATCTGGTATCTCTCAACATCCTCCTCATCCACTGCACCATATATCACACATACACTTGTATACACCCAGTATCAGGGGTATCCGCTGTACTTTTCCTTCACTTTGGACTTGTAGAAAATCCAGAGCCCTGGGGGAAGATTGTAGCACACATCAGCATGTTGCAGAACTTGCTAGACAGCACAGATCAGCATGTTGCAGAATCGATTAGACAAAGTTTCTTATCAGTTTCTTAAGCCAAATTGACGGATGAGAATAGGCTGAAGTACTTCATTTATTAAGATATTTACTGAGCTTCATTATAGTGTACAAGGGCACAAGTATAAGCCACATTTGTTCTTTATAATTTTGCAATTTTGACAGAAAGGGAATCCAGATTGTTATGCCATTATTTGTCATTTCTAGGATAAAGGCCTCTAATGGCTTTGAAGCTTGTAAACCTGGATTCTTTTTGCAGCTGCAGAGTGTTAGTCATAGCAAACACGTTTGACCATAACTGTCTCTCCCTTGAAAAACATGTCACATTCTGTGTGACAGCAAAGCCCTTGGCCAAACAAGATTTGTCCCCTCAGAGTTAAACAGCACTGGATAAGCTGGGTTTTGGTGTGTTGTGGCTTCCACCTTAGACTTTCCTCGTGCCCCTGTACCCTCCCCCATGTGGCAGCCCTTTTCTGGGCTAATGGGATGATGCACTGCTGCTAGGTGTGATAGAAGGGTGGTAGCTCCTGTGCTTTTACTCCAGCTTTCTCGCACTCACACACACATATATCGTACGGCCATGACTGAGACTAATTCTGGGGCGGCTAGGCCAGTGAGCCTCACAGGCCTGGGGAAAACAGCATTACACAGAGAGGAGGACACAGAGAAGGACGGAGTGAAGCAGAGGAAGGTTGAGCTGGAGGGGAGAGATTGGACAGAGATGGGCTATATTCCTGAAATGCATGTCTGAAAGGAAGGAAGCCTGGTTGTTTGTATGTGTTACAGTTGACAGGAGAAAGATGAGAGACGGCGTGGAGAAAGTTAAACAAAGGTGCAGTTGAGGCCAGAACAAGCAACCAATGTCAAGAGGTGTTTTCCTGCGGATACACGGGCAGACTGGAGAGCACGTTTTTACATTGTTTGTTTTTGTTGATTATGGGCCCCTGCCTGTGTTTGTTGTTTTTGTTCCACACAGGAGCAGAGTGGTTGAGGCAGCGGTTTTCCACGTTGTAAGACAATAACCAACACGTAGGCATATGTTTCAAACAGGGGAAATATATAATCATATTTAATACCTACTGCTAATCTGTGATTGAGTGTGAAAAGCTTTCCAAGTTGTTTTCAGGGTTTTCTGAATGTTGTTTAGCTTCAGGATGTTAGAAACAGTGTTTTTCCCTGGTTCTCTTTGTGCTTTTCTTTTTCTTTCCCTTGGCCTTTCTCCAGACATCCCTCTCAAAACCACATATTGGCACTTGAGAGAATCGTGTCTGCAGGATTTTGGCATTGTTCTCATTCAGACTCTGCATGAATGAAGATCAGATTGTGCACGTATGGTATATTGAGGCAGAGAAGCCCCACAGACCCATACCATCTTTGACAAAAGGTGATCAATGCCCCATGTCAACTCATGCGTACACACATGCACACACAGCCCCATTACAACCCAATCCTCCCCTCCCATGTACATACTTCCCCTCCCCTGTCGTTAACTGTATACCATTAGATGACATCACAGGCAATAAAAGCGAACAACAAGACAATAAAAGGTCTGAGCTTCAGTCCACCTCCTTCATCAGTGACTTTATAACCCCTCGGCTAATGGATGCTGATTTATATACACTCCTCCACCTTACTTGTTCCATCCCTCAACCCCCTCCTCCTCCTCCTCCTTCCTCTCACTTTTCTCTCACTCACTCTATTTCACTCTTTCTGTTTTTTCAGTGTTATTTATGGTGCTGTGACTAACACGTCACCCTGAATAAATATAAGCATTACGGTAAAAGAGAGTGGATGGACTTTAATGCGGTGGTGTTTGGGTTGAGGTAAATGTTAACGTTTACAGGCACACATTTATGACATCATGAAGTTGAGCTGAGCAGGAAGCTGAGTGAATTAAATTCAATTTGCTTGTGAAATGGTTTTATGTAATAGGGACGAAAGTAAAATTTCACTAGTATAATGCAAGGCCTGTGGACCAGACTACAGACATTGTTGTACTTCTATAGTGATGAGGACCATCAATAGCATTATGTATTCCCTATCCCTAACTTAATGATAACAACTACATGCTTGACCTCAACCGTTACCTTAACTTCAACTTAAACCAAAGATCAGTTGAAGCTGTAGAGCTATATTTGAGAAGACTGAGAAAGACTTTGGTGGTTAGACTACATTAACATTGAGTATCTTCTTGTATTTAGCCTCATGATGAAAGGAAGAAAAAAAGACATGCTTCTCTAGAGTCCTAGATGCTGGTGGTAATGGAGCGATTCTCCAGGAAAACTCTGAAGATCATTGTGGTCATTATTCTGAAAAATTGCGGTAGTTATTCTGAAAGATGAGCAGAATGATGATGAAGAAAGATCTTGTGACTGTGGGAAAGGAAAAATGACAGAAAATCTGGAAAGTGAGGGTTGGCCCAGGAAGAAACAACAGGAATTCACCAAAAGAAGAGTAAAGGCAAAAGATAAGAGGAAAGATCTTTTTGTATTGAACTCTCACTAATGCCTTTTTTTAACCAAGTCTTTGCTCTCAAAGAGCCCTTTGAAGAAGTAAGAACCAGCCAAAATTTTCTCACTTTGCTCTCGTAGTCTACAATTCCTTTCTCACAAACATAGTGAGAGACGAAGCGCACACATACACAGCCTGTGCCTTAGATGTCTCTGATGCTGAGTGGCTGTGTTGTGTAAAGTCCAGATTGACACAGCCTAAGCTGAATTTCATAACACCCTCCTGTCAGCATAAAACAGGCAGTGCTGTCGAATCAGTAGTATTCTGTACATACCCACAGCTACTGCCATGCCTGGCCTTTACTGTCTCACACTAAGGCTTAAAACCTCACATCACACAGGGCTTATATGATCTGTGCACCTCCATGTCTTTTCCTCTCTCTTCATTTCCACCTCACTTTTAGCTCTTTTGAAATGATAGAACGTCTCTTCCTCTCTTAACCACACTTCCACCTCTTTCTCCTCTAATTTCTTTGCTTCCCCTCCCTTCCTCCACCTCTGTTTGCCCTCTCCTCATAATTTCCCTCTTCCGTTTCCCTTCATCTCTCTCCCTCCCTCCTTCTATCTGTCCATGGCTGAGTGGAGTTGCTGTGAGAGCTCTTTGATGAGGACCTCCTGCCATTGGAAGTGAATGGACCATATGGCTTCTGTCAGCCTGTCCATCGGTCAGGTTGTGTGTGCGTTGGTCTGTGGCTTTTAGGAGATGGAGATGTGATGGAGATAAAAGGCTGTGGCTGGGTAAGGTTTAAACCCATTTACTGCAGGTCAGTGCACAGCAGCAGGTCAAGGGGAAAGCCTTAACCCCCTGCAGGCTTTGGTTTAGCTCATGGTCATCTGGTCAGGCTACACATTTGCATGACAGGTACACGTCTGTGCGGACACATATGCATGATACCCACATGCTGCGCACGCTTGCATGTGTCCAGATAAGCACACAAGCATGCATCAATGAACACTGCTGGACAAAGGCTGACCAGGTACCTCCATGGGGCCATGGATGGAGAAGTGGACCAGGGGCCGAGAGGGAGGTGTGAAGAGAGGGAAGAGATGAGATTGAGGGCCACCTGCCGAGGTGCTAATGCATCTCTACTCTGTCCGTCCCGATGGGGGAGCATTGGCGCTCAATACAATGAGCAGCTAACCTTGAACTTGACTGAGACAGAAGCACAAAAAACGAGCCTGGCATGTAAAGGTAGTGAGGTCGAAGAAGCTGAGAATCTATGTGTGTTTCCCTCGCAGATATTACCAATTCACACAAGGCACTGTCAAAAAAAGCAGCCACATGAGTGCTTCATGAGTGACGGTACAGGGGGGGAAAGAGAGGATAGAAAAAAAAAAATCTTTTCTGCAGAGTATTTGTCAGCATTTGGCCAAAGGGCAAAGAGCAGTGTGTTAGGTTGTGACAATTCTTTCACCTCTTCACCACAGCTACCACTTTTCAATCTGTTCCAATCAGGCAGATAAGAGGCAAGGAGAAGAAGGAGAAGCAAACACCCTGAACCAAAGAGGGAAGATGAAAGGAGAGGGTAGACATGAGAGATGGCGAGGTGAATGAAAGGTTGCTTGCAAGGCTATAGCTTCTTGAAGGAGAGAAGAAAAGCTGGCGTAGAGACACAGAGAGCAAGATCTGTCATTTAATGTTGTCAGGGTTGATAGCATGAGCAAGAAACAGGTCAATTCCGACGCTGAATGGTTAATAGTTGTTGTCGGTGAGGGAAAGGTCAAACGCTCACTTTTGACTCAACCTCTGCCAATTTTGATTGCAAGTTTCATACTCTGTACAGCTCTCTCCAGCTATACTAATCATTTTTCCTTTCACTACCTGTCCGATGCCCTTCTCATCACAAACATGCTATTTATCTTTCATTTAATGTTTACACTCACTTGTTTTCCTCGGTCATGTCACTGCTCATTAGCTTCCTTTCCCATGCCTTCTAGCCATGCCACAACTGAAATCTTCAAAAAAAAAAAAGTTTCTTCTTTCAATTCATAAAACTTAAGGTTGTCTGTAGAAGCGTTTTCAAAAGCAGATGGAGATCAGAGAAAATCATTTCACACCGCTGCGTCAATGAAGTGTTTTTATATTTTGGTGGTAAAAATAAATAATATGTGTGACTACAGTAGTAAAAAGCTGACATTCGCTTCTGCATCTCCTCTCTGTGGATACATGAGGATGCTGATTCCTATTACCTCCCTAAACGCTTTGTAGTGTTTCTGAGAGGAAAAAAAAAAATCTGACTGGATTGATGCTGAGCAACAGTTCAAACCTTGTAGTGTAATCAGGTAGCAGTAGTTTAGATTGCAGAGCCACATTGATAGAAATACATATCCAATTACTTTCTTTTTGAACTCACGTACAATCACAATTAACGTTGCATCTCTGTGGTGTCCCCAGTCTAATAAATGAATGTTGCTCTGCAAACTGGCTGACAGTAGATTATGGATGGATAGATATACGTGTGTGTGTTTGTGAGCTTTTACTTAAGATATTTATTGCTCTGGACCAGTCCCATATGTTTTCTGACTTGATTGTGTCCTTGTTTTGTATGTGTGTGTGTGCCCGTCTGTGCGTGTGTGTATGATGGGTTGGTTAGCCCCAGATGCAGATTATTGAAATGGGCTGAGCTGAGCCGTGGTCAGTGGAGCAGAGGATTAACTGCTTAGAGCTAATGATGAAATATGCTTTAGGACGGGCAGGCATCGTGTGTGCCTGTGTGTGCGTGGACAGTGGTTTAAACCCCCTCCTCACCCTTGTTATGCTGCAAACACAATGCTCTTCAACACAGGTGCACACACCGCTACTATCGCCCTGGCCAGTAGCCATTACAACCCCACCCAGCAGTCCATTCATTCTGGCCAGTGGTCTAAACCGCTGCTGTATTCAGCCAGTATTCCCAGAATGTCAATGTTCTCATACTGTTAAGTATTCCTCAGCAGTCTTCCCAGTTGCCTTGGCACTCTGTGTGTGTGTGTGTGTGTGTGTTGCTGCTCCCACACCAGCTAGCGTAGCAGCACACACTAAAGCAAGCTCAGTCGTGAGTTGCCATGGCAGCACAGGCTGTTCCACACACAGGATGTATAGAAGACATCGACACACAGCACGCACACACATGCGCGTATCAGAGAGCGTATTGTGATGCGCTCTGTGTTTAATTCCCAGGGAAGCCGGGCTGCACACACGTCATGCTGATGCGATGGACTGAGTGTGCATTAGGATGATGTGTCCGATGACAGTGGGCTGGTATTCGGTGGCACCTCGCAGCTATAAGGCTGATTGAACACACAATATTAATGCAGTTTTCGTCTCGCTGTATTAACTGTTGTCTGTTCCCCAGCTTTGCTCTACTGTTTGTCGTAGAGATAGAAAAGCATGTCAAGGGGAATCAGTCAATGGGAACTCCTCGACAGCCCCCTCCACTCCCCCTTCACCTTATGCTTCTTTTTGTACCTTTTTTTTCACACCATTGTTCCTGGCCAATTGTTTCTACATACATCTTCTTCTGGTAATTGCTTGGTGAGCTGTGTTTGTCTAGGCCCCCTTCCAAAGTCCAATTTCTCTTCTAGATTTAGGGAGGTGGTAAATTCTGTGTGTGTATATGAGTCTCTGTGTATATATTAGTCAATTCTGTGCAGAAAAGCACGGCAGCTAATGAGAAGTGAAGTCCAGTAATGGCCTGGGAAGAGGATCAGAAGGTACTGGTTGCCTCGTGTGCTCTCAATCCCCACAATACTTGCTGTGCCTGCTGCCAACACAAAAAGCCTCATCCAGTAGCCATGCGGACTGACTGGGCAGCAGGCAGAATCCATGTTAAATTCAGTCAGGAAGCCTTAGCGTTCGTTTGTAGATGGATATGGGGTAGAGTTGGAGGGAAATGAGGAATGGAAGACTTGGTGGAGAGAAGGAAAAAGGCAGGGAGTCTGGGCATGGCTTGGGGGTTGGAGGATGAAACTGATGTAGAGTTGAAAAAAGACAAGGAGGAGATGAAGAGAGAGCCGGTCGGATGGATGGATGCGTGATGGCGAAACAGAGAAGACAGATGGAGAGATGCAGAGAGGGATATATTGCTGGGAGATTGAATGTGCAACACATGGCGAGGGTGAGAGTGAGAAAGTAGAGACGGATGGATGCAGCGATAAACTAAGGGCTAAATCATCCAAGAGAAAAAAAAAATGGAACGGTGGAGGGACATGGAAACAGAGGCTGAGGTAGAAGCAGAAAGCAAGGGGCCACCAGGGAGTGATAGAGCACGTCTTCCAGACCATTACGAAATTTATACACACACACACACGCACCTCAACTTTTCCATTTGGCCATTCAGCGAGACAGTGTTTAGTTGATGAAAGACATGAGGGAAGAGGAGAAAAGCAATCTCTCCTCTGATTTAGACAGAGTATCACATGGCGCTCAGGTTAGCAAAGAGCAACCACTGTGCACCCTGCCGTCCTGAGTCAACAGATACACAAAGTGCCCTGATGTGGTGGATGACATTGCTTGTGCATCCAGCGTGTTGGGCTGTCAACCTTTGTGCGTGTGTGTATGTTGTCGTATGCACAAAGTAGCTGTTCACCTCACGTGTGTCATTCAGGTGTGTATTTATAGATGCCATTGCTGTAGCTTGGCCTTATCCCTCCTTTCCAGGGCTCCTTTATAATTGATGAGCTGCCAGGGGCTGAGCAGGGCAGTAGCACTCACACACCAACACACATGCACACACAACCAACCTTGGTAACCAGCTGCTGCACTGCAGGTTGACACCATGTTTGCGCACACATACACACGCGCACACTAAGTCAGAACCACTCGATTGCCTTAAGCGCCTGTGTTGCTGCAGCTTGTCACAAAGGTGAGCCTCCAGCTATGAATCATGGTCCATGTAGTGCTGCAGCCTGGATGTTGTTCATATTGCTCTGACTTGCTGATTAGCTGCAGCAGCTTTTAGAGCGAAATTAAACTCCCTTAGAATGTCAACTGGATGTTACACTGCGAGGTATTTTTAACATTTTTCCGACCTTGCTTTCAAATTGCGTAGTCAGAGACGAATCTTCTTTTTTTTTTTTTATTTACACAAATCTTTTCTGAAATGGGAAGCAGGAAGGGAGTGGGTGAACGGCTACAGAAAGGAGAGTGCAGCCGAGCGACTGAAAGAGTGTAGAGGGCAAAATTGGCGCGCAAGAATGATGGGTGAAAGCTACAGAGATGGAGAGAATGTCGAGAAAGGGTAAAGGGAGATAGTCTGATGGGAGGAGAGGGTGAGAGTGGTGAAATAGAGTTTGATGTTCATTTCACTCTTGTGAGTCTGCACCTATTGAGAAGAGTACCAGTATGTGGCAGCCTATTGAGCTGTGAGTGATTTGAGTGGCTATTCTCCGCAGTGTGTACGTGGAGTTGAAAGGCTTGAGCCAGCAGAGAAGTTGGAGAGAGAAAATGACTAACTTCAGTCTGATCTTTCCGTTTCCTGGCAGTTTGAACTGTAGTTGACTCTGATGTGTCGCTGGCTCAGGGTTAAGACAAGGTTGGCTGCTGAGAAGGATGAGTCAAGGTCTGGGGACATATACAAATCAAAGGGCTGACATGGAATATGGAATCTGTGCTTTGATCGCGAGTCTAATTTGCGCCTGTTGTTTTTTATCTTTGTTCTTCTTTCTGGATTGTTCGTGTAGTGCTTCTGCAGAAAATCTCAGAATGCTTAGACCTAGGTGGAGAACAGTATTTTGTCAGTTCAAATTACTCTTGTGTAATGTGTTTCCCTGTATGCGGAGTGAAAGACTGCAGTGTGTTTTGACTGTTAAGAATATGTTGAAATCTACTGTGTGTGAGCACGGCATGAGCTCTTATGCAGTCCAACACAGTTGTCCTTTTTGTAGAGTTTATAATGTTGAATGTTTGATGAGGCTGATCCAGTCACTTACAAAGTACTTTTGGTCCATACACATTGACAATGCCTGTAATCCCAGTAAATGCCTACTGAGCATTGCCAGACCACAGTGAGCAAAGCCAAAATTATGGGTGAGCTTTGTAAAGCTGGGAAATGCTTAATCAGGTTGGGCGATATGTTAAAATTCTCCAACTGGCCATCGTAAGCTGAACAATTGCCACCTTTTGCTTGTATATTTGTACAGGTGTGTGTGTGCGACCATTTTTTTTCAAGTAACCTGGTTGGTTTTGTTTACCTGCCACTGGTGACCCGACTCATGAACACAGCCCTGTTTCATAATCTAGTCCTAATGATCTTCCATTCCATATTTGATCATTTCTATCATTCCATTTGTGGATGGATCTGCTCATTTCTTCATGTTTTCTCTGCCTCTTCTTAGCTTCACAACCTCCTACTCTCTCTGTCCTGCCTATGCTTTTCTTTTGTCTTTCTTTGCTAATAATTCTCTCCTTCCTTCTCCTTCTTTCTTTTCTAATTAACATGTTGTTGTATGACTGTCCAGTGAGAAAAGCTGGCAGGCTGTTTGTGTTTACAAGCTGCTCAGTGAGGATGGCTTTGCCAGGCGGGCACGGGGCCTATATCACAAAGCAAGTTTGAATTTGTCAGGCTCCCTTTAGGTTACCTGTCTGCGCTAACGTGGGTGAATGTGCATAAAAATTCAGAAAGTTATCTCACAACTGAAGCAGCTAACCAGTGAAACTACGAGCAGATTCACGATAAAGAGTTGTAATCTTTTAATATAACATAAATATATGTAATATTAGCATTTTTAGAATCCAAAGTCAGGTAGAAGCAATGAATATCACGGTTATTGCTCATTACTTCTTGTCATATTACTTTGCAGTATTTTGTCTCAGAATGATAGCTGACTTTTTCGGCAGCTGACTGATTATTAGGCAGGCTGATTAAACATTTTGATCTAGTCTTATGACTGATTTAAACCTGCTCTGGGGCGGATTAGCCATCTTTTCCAGTTTAAAAGTGGTCCAGCTTTGTGTTTCTGGAAAGCCTGAGTTAAGCCCAAAGTTAGCTGGCGAAGTCACTAATCTGGATTTGTAATCAAAGCTGCTGCCTCCAAAAATGTGCTGTAAACACACTCTCTTTCCACAAGCACACAAGCACAGGCACCGTGATTTATGCAGACAGACAGGTCAAGTATGAAGACCGACGAAGGAGTATGTTGTGAAGAAGAGAGGCAACCACAGCTGCATTGAATCTACAAACAATTCATATATACTTAAATAAATTCTCGCAGCATAGATTCTGGCTGACAAAGGTATTCGACAACACAGCCATGCTTCAGACAACATGAGATAATTGCTTAGTTACATCTATCAAACGTTCATACTCATGCAAGATAGTTTTTCTCCAACTTGCCCTGTCAAACTCACCCTTAAAGCCTAGATCTACTCACCCAGTTAATTAGCTTCACTATTAACATTCTTCAGCCATATCAGGTCCATGTCAAGCCAGCAAATGGGAATGTAATTATGTCCAAGCTTTCTCTCTCTGTTTCTCTCTCTTCTACTGATGGATCGTTGAGTAGGTAACCACAGAGAAAACACTCCAAACATAGCTGTCTCCCACACACATACACACGCAATTAAGCATTTACACAGACTTTGACTCGTGTCAAAGGTGGCTGAACAGTTAAGAATCACCCTCTGTGGCTTCTTGCTGAACGAAGACTGCACTGCTTTTTTTTCTGTGCATTGGAAGAAGCGCTCGAATTGACATTAATTACTCTTGTGTAGCAGACTGTGAAGGCATGGGCTCTCCAACACTTGATTAACAATTCCTAAAAGTGATTTATCGTTAATTAAATGGTATAGAAAAGTTTATAGTAGCTGCACCCCAAAGAAATTACAGTGTATTAATTATCATTTCAATTTTGTTTCATGCGTTGGCATTTGCCTGTGTGCGAGAACCAAATCATTGCCTGGCTATTGTTAATTTGTGCTCCAGTAGTAGAAAATCAATACAATGTCTAGCAACTAATCACACAGTGTGTTCCTCTGTAGTTCACTGGATGGGTGGCTAGCAGTAACCCTGCCAGGGCCAGAACATTATTATGCTATGAGAGGCATATTATTTAGTTTTACAGTCATAAGCAGCCATTACTTAAGGTTCATGAAGATCAAGGATATGTGAAGATTAATGTCCTCTTCATTCCAGGCCTGGTTTATCAGACGCAAAGTAATGTTCTCCTTGTCGCCTATGTCTCTCTTTCTTTTTCATTCCAGTCTACACAAACTTTCATCATTTTGTATGTAATGGATTTTCTCAAAATCATTGATGGATGACTGGTTGAAGCAGATCCATTTTCTCCCCATTTTGTGTCAGTGGTAGCGCATGCAGTGGCCGTATTTCTACAGCGACTCTCATTCTTTGGATTCCTAGAAGCAACTCATCCCTCTTTCTCTTATTCGTTACCTCTTTCTCTCTTCTATACCTCCATCCTTTTCGTTCCAACTTACCTCCCCTCTCCAAGTCCCTGTGATTTATGGCTGAGTCTGTGCCGCTATAGAGGACACACCACTGCAGGTGAGCCCTCTGCCTCCCCTCCCTCTCTCACTACCTCCTTCCCTGCACGCCTGTAGCCAATCATTGCACACTGTAGGTCTCTTGGGGCAACTCGTGCCCCCACACACCTTTTCTCTCCTCCACCTCTCCCTTCTCTCTCTCTCTCTCTCTCTCTCTCTCTCTCTCTCTCTGCAGAGAACAGTTTGCCTCACAACTGGGTCATTCTCTCTCCTCCCTGCAGTAAATGCCAGCAGCCAGTCAGGGAGGCGAGACTAGGCTAGGCTGCAGTCTGTAGCTGGGCTCAACTGCAAGGAAGACTTCGGAGACTGCAGATGGAATGCGTGTGCTGTCAAGGGGGTTGCGTTTGTTTGCGTGTACATGGGTGTATTCAAACTGTTGTGATTGCAGGTAGATTGAAATCAAATGTGTGTGAATGAGAGGTGAATGATATTGATATTTCCATATGTTTGGGTGTGCATCTTGGTATATTCTGTGTTGTTTTTAGAAGCTTCTGTTAGCCACTACATGTATTAAGTCTCCTGCAAACACCACTTGCATCTCCCAGCACCTGTTTGTTTGTTTGTTTGTTTGTTTTGGTGTATTTGCACATTCTTATATTGCTCAGCTTGTCCTCCTACTCATCTCACAGACACACATGCTCACACACCCCCCCTAATGTAGCTGCAGCGGTGTCAGTGAGTTGCAATTTAGATTACTCTGACTCGCCCATTAAGCAGATGCCAGCGTAAACATCTTTAAAAGGGTCCCTCGGTCTGTCTGTCTGACATCAAGACTTTGAAGTGTGCCTCAGGTACCGGAGCTGCTTCATAGACACAATGACGGCAGAGATGGAAAGTGAGCGAGATTGAGAGAGTAAATAAATGAGATGGAAGGGGGGGAGAGAGGAATGCTGGCAGAGATATGAAAAAACTAGCAGAGGCAAGTAAAAGGAGAAAGAAAAATTAACATCTGTAATCTTGCACACCTCTCTCCGCAGTCTTCTCTTTTCCTCTCACCTCCTCTCCTCGCCCTTTCTTTTCCCATCCTCAACACAGACCTTAATAAGTGGATTTTTATCTCAGCTACACCAGCGCTCCCAAAGGATTATGGGATTTTTTTTTCTCCCTGCTGCACACACAGAATGGTAATTGCCAATCTGCAGTTAGAGACACTCCTTGTTTTAAGGAATAAAGTAGAATTGGTGAAAAAACTCAGCTTTTTGAAATGTTGATTGTGGCTTGGCGTGGGCTTTTATATTACCTTATCACACCTCTGTAATCTGTGTGAAGCTTAGAGTTCACACAGGGTCCTCATCACTGTCTGGACTAAGACACATTATCAGTGGTCGGTGTCAGCTAAGGGTTCTCCTCCCTGTTTCTCTCTCCTCTTTCTCTCTAAATCTCACCTTCACACTGGTTATGATGAAAGGTGTGGCAAGCCAAGTTTAGCCATACATGCTGTTTCCAAAAGCTGATTCTTATTAGGCATTATGGACATTATGTTCCTCGATAAGAAATCCAGGTGTAGCATGGCGGACTCCATACATATCTCGTCTTCTGCCTGATGAGTACTATGTGGCTATTAATTTGTCAGTTTTGTCCACAAGTATGATGTTACATAGCCATGCCCTCTCCACACACCAACGCTCACTTAGCCCCAGCTCTCTGTGCATCCATGCCCTCACCCTCCCTTTCCACACCAACTCCTGCCAACTAAAAGCCAGGGAGGAAGCCAGTGCAACACTTCATTAATTGTTTTTTAGGCGAGCAATGCCCCCTGAGCCCAGAATCACGAGCACAAACACACTCAAAATACACTGTGTTCACTCAATCACTGCACACCCTCCATCTCTCTCGATCGCTCTATCTCTCTGCAAGTGCCAGCTCTTCCCTGCTTGATATTCAACCCTGCTGTGAGACTGGACTCGTGGTTTGTTTAACATGGTTAGCAAAGCAGATCTACATTGTGTTACTGTGTGTTTGTGCAACTATTTGGAGGATATGTAGCTTTTATAACCATTCATCACTATAATAGAAAATACCACAAGAGCAGAGGCACCCAGCGTGATGTGAGAGAACTTGTCAGATAAGTTTAGGTGGGGATTCTATTTGTGTCTGCTTCCCATTTCCTCCCTCTAATGTAGCTCAAAACAAATCGGAAATGATCCAGGGGGAGAAGTTGCGAGAGGAAGATGATCCTTTTTTGTACAGTACAATGCTCTTTTGTGAGCGAAAGCATAAAAAGCAGTGGGAATACCATGTGTTCCTCTCCTATGTGTTAAAATGTCTGCCTGTATGGCATCAGCCTGCACAACCTCAGACCAGTCAATGCTCACTGCTGTAATAGTCATAGATGGATTTAGGTTAGCCAGCCCCACAGACTGCTGTGCGATGTGTGTGTCTGCGTGTGTGTTTTAGTGTGTCTTTGTGTCAGTAGCACCTGCCTAAATCCTCTAAAAAGCACATATTTAGGATATTTTTGATCCTTTTCTCCACGTCCTTGATTCCTGACACTTGAGCACCCTGGGAAATTTAACTTCCAAGGACATACTGATGTGCAAACCCCCCACCCCAATTCCCTTTTTTCCTCTGTCTTCCTTCATTGTTGACTAAAACTCGGCACAGCATCTCGTCTACTACACTCCTCCCTGGAGATGGAGGCCTAGTTTTTACTCCCCATATGTAATCAACTTCTCCCCTTTCATTAAAGTTAAGCCCTTAGCACATAGAGGAAGAGGAAAAAGCTTAGTCACCAAATGTGCTGAATATCAATCAGAGACAAGGTTTGGAGAGAGGATGAAGAGTGGAGGTGAGAAGAGCACATAGAGAGAAAATGATGTACAGGAGCAAATATGCATTAAATGTGTAATATAACAAAAAAGAGGAAACTGAGATGTAAATGAGGCAACATTCCTTAGTGTCATTTCAACATTCCTCCCATCTTTTTGTCTTCGTCTTTTGGTAAATCTCTCTGTCTGTGTCTGTGTCTGTGTTTGGCTAACAAGCCACGAGCTTTGCCAGGCAGGCACGTGGCTGTGGCCGTTCCATCTGGTTTGGCTCTCCAGATCTCTCCTCGTTAGGCCATTACTGCCGTTTAGTCTCAGCTGCCCGCTCCTACAACTGGCAAACCAACCAAACCACTGTCCTCCTCTCCTTCTGCCGCCACCATCATTGCTTGGCCCTCGTCTGCAGTAGCAGCTTAACTGTCAGCTCCAAGTCCTGTCCAATAAGCTTTGCAGCCATATAAAGCTGTCAGTCTCAGAAAAGTACAAACCCAAACAGTGTGTGCGTTCTCAGTAGGAACTGTTATGACTAGTGGAGTTCATATGTGACCAAACCCTGCTTTGGACACACACACACACACACATTTTTTGTGATTGCAATTTTATTTTTTAAAATTTCAATTAAGATCCACAAATGAAACCATCAAAGGTATATTTAGAACACAGCAAACAAAAAGCAAAAAACCCAGCATGCATCATTCTTGCATCACGTTGCATCATCAACACACTTTAAATGTGCATTTAAAGGTGGGTGCTGTCTTAGCTGTATTTATTCTCACTAGTACCTTGTGTTGTGATACAATGCCCTACAGTTTAGGCTCTGATTCCCTGGCGACTTAGCACACTACAGATGTAACTGTGTGTGTTAGAACGTGTTGGCAGGCGCCCTGTTTCACACAGCGTGGGCTACAGACTTGGCCGATGAAGACACGCCAAGGGAGACACATTCTGAAATAGAAACATCAGTCCCGCTCACTTCTATCCAGACGGATGAAGAAATGGGAAAGCAGGGAGGTAGCGATGGAAGCCAGAACTGAAGAAGGAGCTGTTGCCCCCCTGTTTTGCCCCTCGCAGCTTTGCTCACATGATTGGCTGATCTGTTTGTCAGTCAAATAATCTCCTCGTAGGCTGATATTGCACCATGCTGTGCCTCCTTCGTCGCTTCCCGCGTTGAAACCGCCACTCAGTGGAGATTTATTTTTTGATTCCACTCTCCAGCCTCGCTCAAGATCATCAGGCCAGCTAGCAGCTGCTGGATTAGCTTCTCCTGTCTGATTTGCACGTAGGGCCAACATGTCTACCAGTAGTTGAATAATGAGCTTGTGATGCCAATTTGGAAGTTTTTGTTGGGTGGGGGTGGTGCATGTTGGACAATATGCAAAATGAGCAAAACGAGCAAATGAGGAGGAGGAATGGAGGGTGCATTCTCATCTCATAGGAAAATGTTATTTAGGCTTCATTTGTCCCAAAAGAATGCCAGCAAAAGTGCGAGAGCCCTCCAGAGCTCTGACTCATAAAATAATCAGTTCTTCCTTTTTGCTTATGAATATGTTAAATGATATTGAAGATATATTCTGTAACCGTCCTCCTCTATTTTATCCTTTATTTCCTTCCCTTAATCTTCAGCACACTCTAATGCTCTGTTTTACTTCTCCCTCTTCAGGAGCAAAATAAACACACTCCGGGTCCGTCCCATAATTGGTCATTATCTCAGTGTGCTAAAAGGACTGTTTTCTAAATCTGGAATTCTCTAACAAAAAGGGTGTTTTATGAAAAGTCACAGCTAAGTTGTGAAGCTACTGTACGTATTTAAATCATCCTAATAATACATTTATCACCTCTCTTTATTAAGTAGATAGACGCTGAGAATGATTTAGTCAACAGGCAGTAAACCATGAGAACACTTGTCAGCACTCTGGTAGATAAAAGTGGCTCAACCCAGACTGAACTGAACTATTGATGCTTTTGCTGCATCACCATGGCAAATAACTGTGGGAACAGCTACTCAGTGTTATATAGCTCTGTATATTATGTGCATGGTCTGCTGCTCTTTGTGGAGACGCCGAGCTTGTTCTCCAGTGTAACACTTTGTCCTCAGTCAGACATAAAGCATGTTTACATCTGTATAACTCTTTCTGTTTAAGCAAAGCATCACTCACACTCTTCCCACATAAACATACATGCATGTGTTCATGTGCATACACTCGCACACTCAAACACTTAGCTTCCTCATGTTAAATGGCCACTAATTCTCTGTATCAGGGGATTATACATAATTGATTTATGGATGAGGAGTGAAATTACTCATCAGTTGAAAGAAAAAAGGCATTTTGTCTTCCGGCTGCAGCATGCCAAACTGTACTCGGGAGTTAATAGAGGAAATGTACTTGAGCTCAAGGCCATCTATACAGCCTTTGTTAATGCAGTGCAATTCAGTAAATACTGTATGTCCAAACTGGTGATGAGTCTGTAAAATGGTGCCAGATGCTAAATCTTAAGCAAATGGCATTAGAAATTGTCATCATCCAAGACATTGGACCCTGAGGCCAGTGTAACTGCTACTAGCAGTAGGTCTGCATCATTGTGTAGCATTTTAAAGGGGCCAGCATTTGTTTTTCTTTCTTTCTTGTTGTACAATACACACTCTATAAGCTATATTCATGGACTCTGTGTTTGTAGCTCATCTCGGCATAGCTCAGAAAGCTATTGATCTCCAGCTATGAAATTGTCCCAACCCTGCCTCAAACTACAAACACCTTTTTCCATCTCATTTAGATACATCCCTGTGTGTGTGTGTGTGTTAGTGTGTCAACAGAAACCTGAGCTGGCACTGAACATGAACTCATCAAAGGTGATCCATTGTGTTAGCATACAGTAGGAAAATGATCTGTGTCTACATTACACTAGATATGGAGGATCCATTTCAGTAGAGTTTGATGTTTTCCCTGGGCCCTCTCTTAATAAACGCCTGCTTTGCTGAAAGTGGAGGCATTTCTCCCCTCGAGTTTCCTGTACAGTGATAGCATATCTAGACCGCTGCTGTTGCTAGGCTCTGTTGCTAGGTAACTGTTTATCTACTATTATGGGATTCTGTGGGGCTCAATGGGGAAGTTAGCACAGACAATTTGGCCTTCTGTTTTGTACACTATGTGGCGTCTGATGCATATTCAAGTTGCAAGTGTGAACGTTCTGCTGCAGTGGAGGTAAACAACAGCTGCAAGTCAGCTGCTGCCCACAACATATTCATGCATTAATATACAGCCCAAGACCAAAAAACAAAAACAGAACATAAGAGGAAGGATCATAAATCATTCAGATGCACACAGTATGCTCTCTTTTCTCGCTAACACTCAGAAATAGTGATAGACATTTTTGTTTGCTGTTGTCAGTGTGCAGTGATGGAGGCTGAGCAGGGTCGAGGGGAAGGCCGGGTGCTAATTGAGAGCTCAGCTATTTATACAAGAGTGACTTCTACTGTATCTCTCGACCTCTCCTCTCCACACACACACTGATACACACATCCACAAACTTACCGGACAGTCGGCAGTCGATCATTTGACTCATTCTCAGTCCCTTCAAAGAGGAGTCTCTGACCTTCCCGGCCCATCCATTAAAAGTATTACTGTTCAAGCTAATCTAACATACTCTACAGGACTGCACACAGATGCCATAAACACACACACGCCACCATTATATCATCGAAGTTGGCACGCTCAATGTCAACTCCAGCAGAGTGGGCTCACCGTTGAACAGGGAGGGGAGATGATTGATGTCAATCAGTGGCAAATTTGCATGCCAATAGGACTGTGAATAGGCAGTTATGGAGTGAATAGTAATCTCCTTGCAGGCCTAAGAAAATCTCCTCTTCTCCTGCTGTGGGGTATGAGACACTGAGAGAGCAAGATTTTCCTGATGGTCTCCACATTTTCATATTATGAATTGGAGTAATTGCATGACTTGGAGGATTTAATGGGCATCTGTTGACGATAAGGAGAACTGTGATGATGGTTCCTGTGTGATTAATCTCTAAATCAGAGGAATTATTTTCTATCAAATCTCTTAATATACATTTTTGATCAAATTTGCATATTTTCTACACTCAATTTATTAACATTTATTTATTAATTAAATTTAATTTATTAACTGATATTTTCCTGTCATTTAAAACCTAAAGTTTTTCCTTCAAACATTACATAATACAACCTTTTACTAATTAATTGTATTTCGGTAAATGCACAGACATCCATTCCCCAAGAGGGTTAGCAAAGGTTAGATATTTACTCAGGACACAACTTAGTTGCTTTGAAAGGGATACATCATAAATCTTAGGTTGTCCTATGAAACTGACTTATTGCGTATTACACAGGGATGTTTGTGTGTGTGTGTGTGTTTACACAAGCCTTTGCTTACTTATGGATGTGTGGAATCAAACATAGTAAGGGAAGTGCTTTTACGGAAAATGAACACCCATAAAGACAATGGAAGCCATGTTGTGTGAGTGCATTGGTGTGTATGTGCATCAGTGTGTGTGTTATGAGGGCCTCTGTCCAGGTGATGAATGATCCAGGGGGCTGAGTGGAGGAGAGTGTCTATAAAACACCCAAGCCATCGTTCCCTCTTTTCAACCATCCTCCATCCTTTCATCTTTACTCTATTTCTCCTGCTAAAATCCTCCCCTTAGTTTTCTCTCTCGTCCCCTCCCATTTTGCCTGTGTTTCTCCATGTCATCCATCTCCTCTTCCTCCCAAACCTCGTCTCTGTCTGGGCCGCTTCAGGCCAAAGCTCTGGCGGTAAACAAATGAGTGCAATATCATTTTACGGGACAGCGACTTCAAAGTTTCCCTCTGTTTGGAACAATTAACAAGGCAAAGACCTGAGGGAACAACGCAAGAAGAGACGAGTTTGGGAGAGAGAAATAGTGAAGGAGGGGAGGCATTTTCTGCAAAAGACAGGCGAGAGGAGTTAGTTTAAAAACATGAGTGAGCTAGTGACGCTTTGTAAAGGGCATGAGAAGGTCAATATGAAGGATGAATGAATGAAGGGATTGGACAATGAGTAAGGAGGAAGTTAGGTTGTGATATAGTGATGTGAGTGATATGATCTCCAGGGTTTCATAAGTAAAATGATTGTTAATTTTATGCACGAGCAATGTTAAGTGACTTGCAGGTGGAGCTTGCTTCAGTGGCTTCGATAGGAATGAAAACTCAAAGATAAAAATAAAGACAGAGATGACTCAAGGAGCATTTTTGTAAGAAACATCTTTGAAACTCAGTTGTGTGCGCCTGATGATGCTTTCATTAGTTTAAATCAGTTTACCTTTTGATTCTGGGTCAATTTTGGAGGTATTTGGCAGTGGAGCAGTGTTTTCCTCCGATTTACAAGAACAAAGTGTTTTGAGTTTGCTGCAATTCTGATTCATGTCTCTGACTCGCTTCTTCTTCATAGTAATGGTAGCTGATGCGCGTGGCTAGTGCAGTAGCTTTCCTCCATACTGATGAGTAAATTACGATTCCCAAAAAACAGCGAAATGATGAAACTATTCAGGACACTTAAATTAAGGACCATTGAGGGTCTGACTTCAAATAAGCTTTAAAATGTCAGTTGAAAATGGGGATAATGCCTCCAGAACCAGTGGCTCCATCCACTTTGCATCTACACTCTCTCACGTAGATATATGATTATGTTCTGTGGCACCTGTTGGCCTCGACCATTATGGCTGTTTCTCTTTCACCCTTAGATCTCAGCCAGCAACCAGCCCCCCCACACATACACTACTTAAACGCCCTCAACACCACCCAGCTCCCTGCCTTTATATCATGGCGTCTTGCCCTTGTTTGTGCCAACCGCCCCATACTGTGCCAACTAACAACCTCCCTGCAACCCTCCGTACACACACAGACTAACACACACACACAGGCAACCGCTTCCCCCCAAACCAGCTGAGATGAAAAGGCCGTGGATCACACAACTGCTAAACTTTGATCAATCTGGCAACAAGTGTAAATAGGATCATTAATAGGGATTTAGCAGGGGGCTGCCGTCTGCGATTACACATACACGCACATATGCTTTTTTCAGCCGCTAGTATTTCAGATAGCTTCTCTTTGCCGTGCGCGCACACACACAGCCACAGACGCCGTTCGTTTTTCTGTTTCCAGAGACAAGCCGCGGCATGCAAACAGAGTACCAACGGGGCCTTTAATTGGGGTGTAATCTGAAAAGTGTAATTTGCCTAGAGTGGATAGAGAGATCTGACAGCAAGAGCAGACGAAGGAGGGATGGGAGGAGAGGATTACTGTGAGGGGAGAAAAAGGGGTTGGAAGAAAAAAATCGTGTGGATGAGCATAAAAAATAAGATGAGAGCATGGTGGCAGGGCAAGGGAAGAGAAACACAAAAAGACAAATGTAAAGAAAGTGGAATTCGGTGACAGGAATCGTGAGAGGAAGCAGACAGAGAATGAGACAGAGATGAGCAGAAAGGCTGCAAAACCATGAGCTTCACATATTTTCCCCGGTATTATATCACGCTGTCTCCATTCCCTGTCTTATTCTCTTATACACAGCCGCTCCTCAGATTACAGCCATTTGCCACATTAGATCTGGTTCTAAACGAGTCTCAATCCAATTCAGATCCACAAATCAGTGAGTCTTCCCCTCCCTAAACTCCTTAGATTTCTATTGCCAAAGCCCGATTACATCGCTTTTATAACCCACAAAACCCACTGCTGCTGTGGCTTTCCAGCTGCAAGCCTCTTATCTATCGAAATGGACTAATGAGTTTGAAGCTCACCACCACCAAAGCCAAGGTAGAGAGAGAAACTGTGGCCATTTTGTACATGGTCAGTTGATGCCTCTCTATGAAAACACAAAAATGTGATCATGGAGATAAAATTGTAGGACAACTGCAATCTCCCAGCAGGGGTGAACAAGGGTTGTAATTCTAAAAACAACTGGCTTTCCAACTCTGACTATGTTGCCCTTTACTCCCATCCTCATGTTTTTTTGCCTCCATCCTTTTTTGTGTGTGTGTAATTTCATTTCTGAGCCTTTTGTCTGCCTTTTATTCTTTAGAGCTTTATGTCTAAAATGTACTGGAATTAAGTTATTTGTGGTATTGAATCGCTCAATCATCAATTTAGTCTGCGATCTACTACTATACATCATGACTGGACACTTAAAAAGGCACTGAACCACTGACTCCACTTTTCTATAATAACATTATCTTTATTCATTGGCCTCGGCTTCCCCTCTGTGTTAAGATCAATTATGACGGGCATGTGTTCATCCAGCCAAGGTCATATAGTATCAGTCTATTGTTGAGCTTTTCAAAATGGTTCTGACCTCAGCCCTCACCTTAGCCTTCTGACCCTTGACCCCTGACTTGTGACCCCGGTGTTGTCTATAATGCCATTGTTTGTCCAGTGAGCAAAGCAAAAAGGCCGAGCAGTGAAGCGCAGCTGTTGCTACTTGTTTAAATGGGCTACTTGGGCTTTACAAGTTTGAACTTGTGTCTTCAGGGTCTTTGGTATCTTCCTTTATTTTCTTTTTTCCCCCCTCCCATATTCATCCTCTTACCCCACCTTTGGTTCCCCCCCTTCTTTTAAAATAAAATGAGCCTGGCAGTTGGCATTTTGCTTTTTGGATGGCAGGCTTCTCCCCCCCTCCCATGTTCAATTATTCATGCTGAACTCCTCACTCCCCACAGCTATGGAAGCTAGAACACACACACACATACACACAGCTCTGTAAATGCATGTGCCATGTGTTGGCAGTGATATTTTTGGGGCTTTGTTTTGCGAAGGGGAACTGGCAGCTTCAGTATAGAGTGCAATACACAAGTGAGAGACTATTATTGGAGATGAAGGCAAAAGGGTTTCTATTTCTCTCAACAGTTTGGACGTAATCTTCTGTGAGACTTCAGACCTGCACTCACATTATCACAATTCCCAGTTGTTGTTTTTTTTGCTATTTGAGTTTTTTTTAACACTCCTATTATCCTCACTTTTTCATATCAGCCTCACTTTTATGCATTTGCCAATCTTCCATAATGCCCATCAAACAGTGCATCTTCTTTGTTTCTCATGCTTTTCAGGTTCCCTCATTTCTCATTCATCTGTTTTTGCTCCTCAGTCCATTTCACATCCATGCTCCGCTCATTTTTCATTCATCTGTTTTTCCTCTACAACCCATTCATCTCCATACTCTCTCCATCTCCCCCCTGTGTACAGCTTGATGTCCCTCCCCTTCCAATCCACCCTCACACATGTTGTTATTCTCTGTCAGTGCCGTCACAGTGTCTCTGGCAGGGTTAGGTAACAGTGTGCAGCGTGCCCTACTGAGCGCCGGTGAATTATTCAGTCAACAGGACACGAGGCTACACTCTTATGTCAACTGGAATTACAAGTTACAAAATGCTGTATGTTGAAAAGAGAAAGTGAGGCATCAACCCAGCTGTGTGTGGTGATAAGAAATGAGAAGTCAGAGATTCAGGTGTGCCTGCAGATTTAGCTCTCTTTAAAAAGAAAACCAACATAAAGCAGAAATATGGCATACGCAGTCATGGGCATACTACATTTTCTGCCTTCACTTTTATGATCATGCTGTTCTGTGACATCTCAACCCCTTTTGAATTTGTTGTCTTGTGTCAGTGCAGTGCTTCATTAAAAAAGGAAACGGTGGGACATGTGCCGTTTTAAGCAGTAGGGTACAAAATATTCAGTCAGGGCTGTTTTGTCATGGGGGTGGAAGATGTCGGGAAGAAAAGCATGTGTAGGGAGAGCAGATGAGTCAGTGGGACAGAGGAAGGCCAGCAGGAAGCGGGTGGAGGGGAGAATAAGATCAAGGTGAATTACAGAGGACTTGATTTTTAAAACTGCCAGAAAGGGCTGAATGAAGTGAGCAAGGGGATGACGAGAAAGGAGGAAATGAGGGACATGTGAGTGAGTGAGATAGGGATGGACAGAGGACTCCTGGTGTGACTCATCCAGCCAGCGAGGGAGGGAGGGGTCACCATGGACACAGCCACTGACCTCGCTCTGATGCCCGATCTATTGATCCCATTAAATCTACACCTCTGTGTTTCTGCTCCCCTCTTTCTCTGCGGTTGCTTTCCTGTCTGACTATTAATCTTAATGAGATCAACAACTCTGCATCTCTCTGTTCCTCTCTTGTCTGTGGCATCAATTTTGTCGAGCTGCCTGACTCTCTCTGCACTCCTGCCTTTCTGTTTTCGTATCTGTTTTGTCCTTTTAACGGGTGGCTGCCTGTGGTTTATAGTTTAAGTGCCACAAATAGCAGGCATTATGCAAATCATGATTAAATACATGGTGAGGAAATAATGCCATGAGATAACCTAATAAATACAAATGTATTAGCTCTGGGTCCCAATGCTCAAACCCATTTCTGTTTGTCTCCCTTTTAACATCTGCTTTTCCACTCTTTTGTTTGCTCCCTGCTATTTGTCCGAATCTTCTTAATTGTCAAGCTTTTCTGTCCGTCTCCCATTTTATGCGTCCTTTCTCTCAATCACACATTTGATTTGAAATATTGTTTTTTTGCTATTTTTTTGGGCCCACTGCAGAGAACAGCTTTAGATTAAATGATGGCCATCAACAAACGAGCGCGGGTTTCGATGGATACACTGTATGTGTAGGGGAAAGATGTCCGATTACTCACCAGTGAGATCATTTGCAATTAGCCCCCATTGTGCCAGTATAAAAGGTTGTCAGCCACGTGGCGAAGCGTGCACACACACACACATGCATCCTCATTTAAAGCCATTAAAGTTATTTCTGTGGGAAATGTCCACAGCGGCACAGCTTTACCATTCTACACTGAGACTTGATTAGAGGTTGATTTAATGCTCTCCAAACAATGAGCTCCTGTTTATTTCCAATTAGCATGATGGATGCACACTATAACAAACATACTGCCTTCCTCTTCTTTTTCCCCTCTCTCCCACCTCGCATCATTCTCTCTTCCTTTCTTTCATCTAAACAGTCCTCTCCGATGGCACTCGCATGGGAACAGCAGGCTTTGACACGAGTGTTTCCATGGAGGAGCATTTTAACAACTGTGGTTGTAGCTGCACCATATTACTTATTAATTGGATTTTCAATGTCCTACTACTTCAGGATTGAGGTTGGCTCTGCTTGGAGTTACCTGGAGAGATTCACTCTGAATTCTTAGATCACCAATTTACAAAGATTTGATTTGTATTGTTATATTTATTGTATTTTTACAAAATTATATAAAGTCCCTTTATTCTGATCTAAGCATATTGGTAGATGACAGACATTAGCATGCATACACACACGCACGCACACACACACACACACACACGACACTGTCTGTCGGTTCCACTTGATCAATGCATATAAACAAACTAACTTGAACAGTTTAGCCCATGCAGCGGTTTTCTTCAAGTACTTTACAGAGTCGAATTATCTCAGCTGTAATCTGTATCAAATATAGTGTCTGACATTGCACCCAGGGAGCCCCGAGCTATCAGTCAGCCGCACATTCACCTTGACACATCCCATCATTTAAAATCAGAAGCACTCAAAGCTCTATTTGCAGGCAAAGAGGGGTGGCAATTTTACGCATTTCTGATCTGAAACTTGAACAAGCCCCTTTCCTCTCCATGCTGGCTTTCAATAAATTCAGATGATTTCCCGTGTCATTAAATGCTGAATTTGACTTGCAAATCGCCTCCTTCTGCTTTCTATGACGGCGAGATGAATGCACAGTCGGCACACACGTTCGTATATCCAGACATACAGAGGCAGACAGACAGCACTCGTGTAGCTCATGTTTAATTAAGCGGTTTGTCTGTGAGAGAGAGCGTGATGGCCTAACACACTGTTACCTCAACGTGTGTTTTCTTCAATAAACTTTCCCTTTCACTACTCAATATCCTGCAGCCCTATAGGGGGCAGTACATATTGGTGGCCTCTTTTGTCCTCTGCCAGCATGACCAAGGTAAACATCCTCTTGGATTATCTCTTTCATTCTTTATCTCAGTCTCTTCCTCTTTTCACCCCCCTTTCTTCACCCTCTCTCCCCTGCCTTCTCATCCTCTTTCACACTCATTCCATCTTGATTCTGTCACTTTTTTCCGTCTCAGAGATGAAAGCCTCCCCACAGCTCCTTTCACTCCTCCTGAAGCGGCCCAAATGAGGTAGCTTATCTGATGAATCCCCCCCCCCCCCTTCTTTCAGACAGACAGAGACACACACTTTCACACACTCACACACACATCCATGCAGATACATATGTCTTGCTGGCTTACACTCTCACTCAAAAAAGACCCATTTTAGACATGTACACTCTATTTTCAGAGGTCCATAACTCACCTACACTCTATTTAAACATAAGCATAGGTGGATAATAAGTAAAACACCCACATAGACACACATACGGTGTGCCTGGAGGCATGGCAGGCCTGGTGGGAGATCCGGGGGCCTGGCATCATGGTATGAGGTGCCTGGCGTCGGGTCCCCAGGGTTGGTGGGCTGACTGTGATGTTAGGTTATTGGGCTCCGCACAGCAATGCCTTTTGGTCTGCTCGGTAGGGGGGCATGAGGGAGTGCATGCATATGACGGCTTTTATTAAACAGTAATCCCAACAGCTGTTGTTCAACCGAGCATCTCCCCTCCCCCTCAACTCTCTTCCTACGTCCTTTCTCTTCCTTCCCTCTTTTCAGGCGTCTGTCTGTTTTCCCTGTCGGAGCATGGCAGGAGCCAACCGCATTCACTGGAGACCCTTTATTACCAGCTCGTCTCCTAAACATTATGTTCATATACACAACTCATTTACATTAGCAAATGTGTTTAGTTGGAAAAGAAATGCTGCCTGGATTATGTTTTTAATTAACATAACAAGGAAATTAATGTAACTTTATCTGCAAATGATCCGTGTAAGATATTTATACTGAATGTATCATCATGGCAACTGAAGCAGTTCTGATTAGGCTTCTCAAAACACTTCAAGTTTAGGGAAAATGATGGTCTTGGTTAAACCCTATAAAACAAGTTCAAGTGCTGACTTTGAGACTGGAAGAGTTTTTTTTTGCTGTTTAACCAAAACTATGTTTCCCTAGCATCAACCAAACGTTTCAATAGCCACAACCCCATAGGATGCCTCATTACCACTGATGTCCCTCTTTTGTGTTTGAGAAAATGTTTCCCGTAAATGTAATTCAGACAGCAGTGATTCCTCCCAAACATACTTAGCAGTGCAAGCATTGGTATTATATGAGCATATTTTGTACAGATTGATCTACTTCCTTCATACATGGACACATACAGAATAGACTTCAAGTCCAATGTGTCTATGTTGGCTGTGATGTTCAGACAGCAAGTGCCACCATTAGGGCAGCTGTGTCTCTCTCTGTGTGTGTGTTAGTAAACCCTTTAATGTAGCATAAGAATTAATGACTCCGAGTGCAAAGGGTGAAAGTGCAGCTGTATGCCGGCACCTGCACTCCACTCACACACGACCCCCTATACCTGCAGCTGGCTACTGATTGAGCTGTTCCTCACCCAGGGGACCAACTCAATGAGGGACACGTGTGTCTCTCTCCCTAATTATCCCCTTTACACCAGCTTGCCAAGTGCGCACCCCTTCCTCCTTCTCTGGTTCTTAATAAGAGGAAAAGATACTGTAGTTTCATCTCCGGCCCCATAAGTTCATACGTCTTCCTGTTCCATCTTACTTCCTCTCTCTTGGGTTCCCCCCCTCCCTCCCTGCTGTCTGTCTGTCACCCAGGACGTGCTGTCCCACCCCAGCTCTCTCCCCCAGGCCTCTGCCCTCTCCCCTGGGTACCATGTGGAGGAAAGGCCCAGGCTTTGTCTCCCTGTCTAGACCCTGACACCAACCACAAGGGGAGAGAACTTAATGATGGGTTCAGCAAATGTGCTTACTGGCGCTAACCCACATGGGTGTGGGCGCACACGCACGCATGCACACACACACACACGCACACACACACACACACACACACTTTCTCTTCTCTCTGCCTGTCTTTTCCTTTCTCTTTCCCTCCGCCTCACTCACTCTCAATGACAGGAATGACAATGGTGCCGTCTGTTCACCTTATCATTAACATGTCACCCACTGTACTTATCCTGTTGGGCACATAATTAAAGATTATTTTAATCTAATAGTCATACAATAAACTGCGAGCATTATCCACTCTTTAGCTGGCTCCATACTAACACAGCTAAATAGTCTCAAATAGCGAATGTTCGGTTGTTGTAGCAGGAGAGTGTTAACTGAACTTTATTGTTGAGATTTTTGGATGGACTTTTTGTTATGTCCTGCTTGTGTGTTTTGTGCTGTGGTCAGCTGCATCTCGGTTTGTTATTGGGTGATAACTAAGTTGTAGCAGAACTGAGAAATGAGTTAATAAAACCAGAGGCGTCTTGAGGCATCACTCTATTGACATTCACGATTCAAAGAAGTGAAATTAGTATTCACAAATATCACAAAGTTACTCAGATGAGTGGAAGCACATTTAATTTCTTTGGCTATGTGTGAAATTGGGAAAGACATGTTTTTCATGCAAATTGAAAACATTGCAACTTGGACTTGAATGCAAATTGGCATTTTTTTTTGAGTGTGAAGGTGTATTGTGGTCTTTCACATTATCTTGTGTGTAGTTAGGAATTATATTTTAACATTGTTCTCTGCTAGAAATGTTGCATTGTTCTCCTGACTGTGAAACATAAATGCAGTAGCTTGAAAAATAACTTTGAGCAAGATTTAGACCACGTAATTGACAATTCATTTGCAAAACGGTATTCTAATTCTTCCTGAATGTATTTGTTTTCTGTTTAAGGCGATTGAACGTAGAAAAAAAAATAATGAACTTGCACATTCTAATTAAAACTATATTTACTCAATGTTTCTTATGCATGCATCATTTAATCCTTGAAAGTCATTGACATTGTAATATCCTCAATTGGAAGTCTGTGCAAGATTTAAAGCCCTAAACTTTGAGCATAACAACACTGCACTGCGGCTGGCTTCACCTCCCGGTGACCTACAACAGTGTGGTGACTCAGATGTTATACAACTTTTCCCCTCGATTCACATGTTTAAACCCTCTAATTTAGTGTGTAGCAGTCCTGTCCCATAAACTTGGTGTAACAGGAAGTATCAGGAAAAAGGAAATGCTGTAAAATTGCATGTAGTTTAGATACAAAACAAGCAAATTGATCTGCAAACCCTTATCCCAAAGTCTATGAAGAGGTGAAAATCAGGACTGGTATTAAAAATGCATGAGTTTGCCTTCGGTTGGAAAGTGGCTTGACTGGCAGGAGGTGATATACAAAAGATTGTCTCTAGTCTCACGCTGCCTGTCTTTCCCTGTTTATTTCCCCTCTCTTTCTCAAGCAGACATTCAGCCTTGAGCACTAATGACATGGCTGCTGAATGCTCTGGTCATGATGGTCAAGACAAGAGATGGACGTTGCCCTTTTCTCTCCTGTGTTTGTTTGTTAGCAGCGAGCCAAAAGGACAGGGTCACTGGTGTTGAATGATAAGCTGAATATGACCGTCTTTATTATCGTTGTTTGATTTGTTTTAACTATGTAAATGTTTGATTTGTAGGCAGAATGTACGGGAAGAGGTCTGGTTAAAACCGGCTTGCTCAGATTTAGTTTCTTTCAGCATGACTGTGGGTGTGTTTGCACTAAAAAAGTGATGCAAGTTTTCAGTTCTCCTTTTAATTTTGGTTTTATTAGACATTTGAACTCTGTTTCAGAAGGGATGTTGCTATATGCTGTCGTCAGAAGCCTGCTGCGCTCCTAATTTGTATTCTTGATCACATTGTTGAATGTAGCTTAAGTATATCTCTTTTCTTGTGTTTTGGTCTAATTGCAGCCTCTCTGTCTGTCCCTCTCCCTCTCTCTCTCGTTCTCTTTCTGTGTGTGTGTGTGTGTGTGTGTGTGTGTGTGTGTGTGTGTGTGTGTGTGTGTGTGTGTGTGTGAGTGTGTGAGTGTGTGTGTGCGCGTGCATGCCTACGTGTGTCTGGCCACTGGCTCTTGTTCTCTCTACAGGCAGTCTAATGAGCACACAGACTTCTGTAGAACACACAAATACAGCTGTAACACATACAGACGCACACACACACACACACAGCTTGATTGGGCCCTGCCAGTGTATCTCTCTTCAGCCCTAATGAGCAATGCTGGACAACCAGTATAACAATCATATCTCTGTGTCTGTGTTTGTCTGTTTGCACTGGAAGCTGTGAGCCAATGCTAATTCTCCAGTAAACTCTCTCCGGCTTGATGAGCACTGTTTTTACTTCAGTACTCCTCAGCGACACAGCCACGCTAAAGAGTAATATACTTCTTAAGCTTCCTCGTGGTTTTTTTTGGCATAATAAGCTGCTTGATTCCGGAAAAGAAATAGTATGGAGGAGGCTGGGATGAGATGTGGTTCGAGTGGTTTAGCTTTATGAAAACAGATGTGGTTTCTGAGCTTGTTGTTGTAAGAGTGAAGGATAAAAGTCATTGCCATTTGTTTGGAATGGGATGATGAAATCCAAGTTTCTGTTGAAATTTGGCAAGCTTGCCTGCAGGGACAGCATGTGTGTTTTTGAGAATTTGTTTAGGCACGATTCCTCTTCATATTGTGCAACTGCTGGAGTGCTTTGTCCCCCTGTGACCTCTGTTATAGTCCGGTATTCAGATTTATGTGTGTGTGTTAGTGTGTATTCAGAGAGCCAGCAACTCAACAAGCCAATGTTGAAAATCTTGAACATGAAGAGATGGCATCAATGTGACCTTCAGTAATGATCCATAGATTAGTTACTCTCACTGTTGCTTTGTCCTGGTCTGCTACTTCAGCCAATGCTCACATCACTACATATAGATATATGAATAACCTCAACAAAGTACTTTTTTACAAAGTAGAGCTGAATCATTTTGTCCCTGTGCCTATTAACCAATCTCCCAATACATTATCCCTCACACATGGATCTAATACACAACACATGAAATGAAAATATGGATGTAATTACGTGTTTGTGTCGTGTGAATTCAGTTCATTTCAACGGACTGGCCATTGTCTTCAAGCAGACACAGCATCTGGATTTTGTAACAGCATAGTTCTAATAGATAAACAATTGTATTATTTACTCTGATAATAGCTCTTACTAATCAGATTAAGAACATTATGCGCTGATAATAACTCTTACTAATCAAATTTTAGAGCATTGTTTACTGGTGGATGTTGTGTCTGGTTGTCTTGTTGGAGGAAGAGCAAAAATATATCAGCATTGCAGCAGGAGAATAAAATAACTTGACTCTAGCTTAGTATTAGTTTTTCCTCAGTTTTCATCAGTTTCAGTGTGGCTATAAACCAGTTTTCTCTTGTTTATAGCCTTACATAACTTTTTATAGCACGAGTTTATAGCATACAGTATATCACAGGAAGCAGTGCCAGCAAAGATTGTGATATTTATTCATATCGTTTGCTGTTTAATGATGGCCACGGACTTAATGGTGACCGTCACGTAGCCATGTGTTGATTTGTCTATCTTGAAACAGGCGGATCATGAGAGTAGTGTTGACGATGAGCCATACAATGGCAGAAGGTTGTTTTGTTTGTGTCAGTTGTTTTTTTAGGCTGCAGTTAGCAGCAGCTTCATCTTATTGGATCTTTCCTTGGAGGCTGCCAGGCCTCTGGTCAGGAAGTTTAGACTTTAGAATTCATCCCTCTTCCTCCATACTCCCCATCCATGTTGCCTCTTGTCTCACCCCTCCAGTGGACATCTGTCTTCTATCATACGCAACACAAAGAATTAAACATGTACACACACTCTGTCTTGCTTTTTCTTTGTTCTCTTTGAATTCACATCCAATTAAGATTCTTTGATGACGATGTGCGTTTGTGTACGAATGTTCATGTATGTGTGTTTGCGTGTGCTGTTCTAGTGTGTATGTTCTAAACATGAGGACCATTTTAATCGTTTGGCACACACACACACATGCACACACTCTCCCATCCACGCCTCAGGGAGCATGTCACTTGGTTTGACCTGTGGAGTTTTGGCACCAGATGTCTCCAGCTGGCACTACTGGAGACATATGCTACATCTCCATCCTTGTATGTGTGTGTGATTCTGTGTGTGTGTGCGTGATTTCTGTGTGTGTGTGTGTGTGTACCTTGGCACTTTCAATAAGCCCCAGTGTTTGCTTTTGCCTTATTGCCTTTGTCTTTTCATTTCCAATCTTCTCTTGGTTGCTTTCCCTCCCTCTTTTTCCATTCCAATGTTGTCTTTCTCCCCGATCATAACTCTCTCCTCTCTATCAATGTATTTTCTAAATAAGCAGTGCCTCTCCACATTTAAGTATCAAGACCACTGCTATTGTTGCGTTAAAGAAAATTGTTTGGCCCAACTCCCAGCTGCTTTGTGCTGTAACTCACCCCTTGGGGAAATGGAAAAGCTTTGTAGAGTATAATACCCACTTAAGAGTATGTTTGTGTGCACCTTGGTGTTTGCAGTTTTTGCACAGACATGGAGAGTTATGATAGATCCACATTCATGGATGCAGACACATGGACGAAGACACGGTGTCACATAAGAAAATGAATGAGAGCCGCTCACACTATAGTAACCCTTTTGGTTTGTCATCCTCTCGTTCATCATTTATGAGGCCGTTTATTCTTCAGCATGCACAAGGATGTTCCTTTATTTTGTAGCGTTGAATTATTCAGCTGCTTGTTGTGATGGATGCCCATGATGATAAGGGATAGTAACACATGTGTACACCAACTTGCACACACATACACACACTCACCCACCGGCACACAGGCGAGATTCCCCTCTGTGATCTATGGGGACTCTTCTTCCGTTGTTTATCGCTGCAGCATGTGCGCATGTTTCCCATGGTAGATGCTGATGAATCAGAGGCTTGCCTGATCATGTACTGTTTGGGAGCAGCACCTTTTTAGCGAAGACATCACCCACTATTCCATGAGGATAAGTCTGAAGCAGCAATACACATTTCCCCCCTTTTGTGTGTTGGTGGCCATTTGCAACCATTAGTTGAGTAATTGATTAGTAGGTTGAAAGAAAATTAATCGACAACTATTTTAATAATCAATCTTTTTTTTAAATATATTTTTCAAGCAACATTTGCTTGTGTGTCATGTGCACTCCCGCTTACATACCCTCCGTTATTAATAATACACTGAGCTTTCCTGCCAACGTAATGTGGGAATGACTCATCATAGGTCAAGGAGTTTGTTTCTGCCTTGAGTTCTCACTTTGCCTTTCACCTCCAGTATTTTGCACTTAATCATCATTTCTGTCAGCCATCACCTACTTAGATTTCTCAATTTTTTTTTCCACTCACAGTCCCTTTCTTACTGCATTTTAGTGCCCAGTCACACCAGAAAGTGGCACAGATGAATTCATTCATGCACCCTTGCAAAAAAGGCAGCGGTAGAAACAGGGTGATATAGTGATTACAGGTTGTGTGGTGGCTACCACTGACTGTGCCTAGTTTCATTTTGTGGTGAAATGAATATGAAACAAAAGCACTTAGTCATGTGTGGGTTTAAATAGGATGGTGCAACACAGAGTTAGTGTTGAGTAAACTTTATTGCCATAACAATGAAAGTTTGAAGTTGCCTCCGAGAGTTCTCACTACATTGTATACTGTAATGGCTTACTTCATTTTTGACTCTCCACTTCCGTCTGTTACCTCAAAGGTCATTACTGTCGAGATGAATTGCAATTTGTCAGTGGCACAAATTTCCATATCAGAGTTCACCTAGTTCTCCCACGTCATTAAAATTTAACTGTGCGTGAATTCACCTCACCTCCATGAGTCAATCCACTGATCTCGGCAATTTCATTAAATTGAAATTGAAATTTCTTATGAATGTGGATGTGACCAAGCTCTTTCTCTTTCTCCCTCCTTCTCACACACACATACACACATACACACACAGAGCTTGATTGGGCCCTGCCAGTGTCTAATGGAAAGTTGCACCCTCTCCTGTGGTCTCTGTCTACTTTCCGTCATGTTGAGACAAACAGTGATTTGTTCCACTGTATTTGTTTACAGTTTGTTACATCATGGCACCTTTCACCGCTCTCCCCTGTTATTAGAACTGATTTGTCTGTTTTTGCTGCCATGCTGGAAACGGAGCCTCAGAAAGCGAGAGAGAGAGATCAAATTTGAGTGTTTGTTTATATTTGCGTGTTCATATGTGGCAAGCCAAAACACACTGGCTGAAGCAAGAAAGAGCGAATAAAAGAATTTTTACGTTCGTCTGTTACGACTGTATGTGAGCCTCTGTTTGTGATGTGTGGCGTGTCACTTTTCTGTTACTTGTGACAGGCGAGTAGGCTGGCTGGCTTGTTTGTGGACCTCCAGGCCCCACCACCATCACACATCATGAGCATCTCATAGCAGATGGAATTGGTTTACCTCCCACTACTGCTGCTGATGCTGCCAGAGAAGAGTTACACACACATGCACACGCACGTACTTTAGATGCTTGAGCCCACAAAAAGGCAGTTAGAAGTTTAAACTCACACATAAATATAAACACACTTCTGATCAACTTACAAATTTACTGTACTGAATAACTCCACCATTAATGAGATTGGTATTCACTCTTACTATTAAATTACTGCTCCCTTCTAGCTTATAGAACATGGCTGCATTTAAAAGATGGTATACTGTAACATCATTAATAATGTAACACACACATTCATGGACACACAGGGACCAGCAAAGCACTGATGATAACCTCCCAGTCCTTATTTATCATTCATAAGTGGAGAGACGTCTGAATTTAAAATGGGCAAAATCCTCTGCCAAATGAGTCAGTGGTGCTTGGTTTGTTGTTGAACTTAGAAAGGCCTTTCTGGACATCATATGAGAAGGTTTTGATCTTCCTTAAAATATGTTTTTTTCTCAATTATAGTTCTACCCTCTTAAGTTTGAAGAGATCACATACACTTGACATCCTTTGACAACTTTGGAGTTAGATCCACAAATGTGATAACGACTTCATTAAGCAGTGCCGAGACAAAGTTGGTTGGTTTCTCAGACCCAGTCCACACTAGCAGTTCTTTACCCAAGGGGGTGTTTCCCACCCTCTGTTAAAGGTTGTGGTACAGTCTTCTCTATATTTCTGAACAGCTTAAACAGCAAGGCTCCCTGGAGATCAATTAAGAGTTTATAGAAGAGAGGAGAGAGCAGTGAAATTGCCTGTCTTAGTGGTTCATGCTCTGATGCGCCACCGCCAACGTTTGCTTAATTAGGCCAAAAATATCTTTAAAAACTTGACTGCTAAAAACATTTTTGTTTATGTTTTCACAGGTTCAAAATTGAGCTTTTAATGTTTATGTGGCTTCGTAAGAGAGTGTGTACTGCTGTGCTAAATCAATTCTTTTCAAGGCTTTTTCCACAAGAAAGAAAACAAGACTGAGTCTAAAAGCCCACTAATACCCCTAGAGGATGTGCTGTATATTACGACCGGGCCTGCTAACGGCTGATGGTTTAGACTGATTGATTGAGGAAGCAATGAAGTGAACAGTGCTGCTATATTTAGAGCCATATTAATGTTAACAGAGCTATTAAAATGCCACAAAGTGACAACTGCAGCACTGAAATCTTGCACTGTGTACATGGTCCATAATATAGTTTAGTCAACTGAAACCTGTCACAATGAATAACTTGAAAACAAGGTTAACACAAGAGAATTGTGATGTCTATTTTATAAAATAAAGGTTGTATTCAGGTTCAGCAACCTTCAGACCTGAGCACACACAGACTGTATGGAGACAGATCAGTACCATGGACAGAGGCCAGTGAAGCCCCTCAGGTTGGCATCAGCAGCACCACATCCAGCTTCTGATACTAGTCTGGTGATACTGATGCCTGGGGAGATTGGTTTAGACACTGGACTTGTCATCACGTCATGGAAACATTTAAAATAATAATGCAATTTCCTAATCAATTCCTGCTGTAAGGATCCAGTTGTATGTTCAGTGAAGTCTTTGTCAAAATAAATGAAATGCTCCCTGTCCCTCCAGCTCTGAGACTTAATTGAATTTGCCACAGTTATTTGGCAGGAAGGTCTAAATGCATTACAGCAGAGAATGTTTGCTCTTGTTTTATTCCTCTTGGGTTAACATAATCTCTTTAATGTCATGAATTTATTGCAGAGAGGCCTCCGCTAGCACTGCAGCGGTTCTGTCTAGGGTCAGTGAACGCTGTAGCACTGCAGTGGAAGCGGCTGCTGTGGAGCACACTGTAGAGCAGACTAGAGACTACAGAGCACAGGCATAAATACACAGCTCATGATAGTCTGCCCTCATCTGCACTCCAGATGAAAGAGGCAGAGGGAGAAAGAGCGGTTGATGAAAACAATAACTTATGTAGTCGGGAAAAGAGGGAGAGGACAGAGGAGCAGTGACAGCATGTCACTGAGGGGAAGAAGAAAGGAGAAAACTGAGCTGTAAGAACTGGGACAGCAAACAAAGGCTAACTTCACCCCTTCTTACTTTCTTATACGTCGCTCTCGCCTTTTTCGCCATTACAACAACAAATACATCTTGTTGTAGAGCCAGTTTAACATATTATTCGTCAGCTCTGTTTTCATTTTTGTCTCGCATAAAGCTCATGGCTGATTAATTATTTAAAGGGAATATTGTGCAGCTTGCCATAATTCTTTTTTAGCTCTTTTTTTACATTATTATTATAATATGCTGCCAGCTTAAGCTGTAGATGATGTATGTGCTGTGCATTTATATGCAGCACATATGTCAATGGGTGGGAATGTGAAAGTCATGTGTCTTTCTTGTGCAGAGGAGAGCACTGGAGGATGTATGTCTTTGTGTTAAATGTGACATTGTTAGCATGATTCTGCACATGGTAGCGAAAGAAAGCATTGCATGTTTTCATTGCTATCCACTACAGGAAAAGCTGTGTCTGTGCATTCTGTGGTGTGTGCTTTTGACTTATTTATCCATTATGCCATTTGTTAATCATGGCATTGTGTGAGCATGCATATAATACATGTATACACAATTAATTGTATCTGAGGCACATGCACTTGCACACGGAGTGTATCTCCAGAGGGGCAGCATACATCTGCTCTTCCCTCATTAACTCCATGCAGAATGCCATTTGTCAGCTCCGCTGTCATCGGCTTCGCTCGGTCACATGTGTGTCCGGAGATGGATCAGGTGGAAAACTCTAATCCCAGCAGGCTTCCTTGACCCCGCCTCCACAGACATCAGTACAGAGTCAGTCACTCACCTGCTGCTTCACCTCTGACAGGAACACCTGGGAAACAAATGGGGCCTGCTCATACCATGGAAAGTTGTTGTACTGCTTTTCTGGATTCTCTCTCCTCGTGTAAACTCTACCACTCCTGTTTGCATCCTTGTCAGACTGTCTTCATTTGTGTTTCTAGTGGTTTAATATGCTCTAAAGTCCATCTCCTCCTTCTCCTCCCAGCTTGGTCTATTCCAAGGAGGAAACACCGGTGGTTTTGACCAATCTTGTCCCATTTAAATAGGCCAAGCCAGAAATAGTATGCCCATGTAATAGTCTGAAATCAGGCCTCATCAACTCGAGTCTTGGCTAATGAAACCAAGATATGTGCAGTTCATTTCCTTGTCTTAACCTTCATGGCAGGTTCTCTCGTGTTCATTGGCCAAATACACTGGCTGGAAAGATCTGATATGTGTTTTCATCATACTTACAAGGGATGTAATATTCCTTTCATAAGGGAGTGGTATTATTAAAACATGAAGAGATTGAGTAACCTTGAGACTCTGACTCTCCAACACATGCTCTCTTCGCCGTTGCCATGGTAACGCAGCAGCCGCAGCAGCAGCGCCTTTGCAGTGTAGCGCGTTTTCTCACAAGCTCACTGCAGTTTTCATTCCAGTGGATTTTGTCCCCCCTCAAAGTTTCCACCTGCATGGCGATGACCCAACAGCTTGTGCAGCCACTGCAGTGGGAGGGAGAGAGAGAGAGAAAGAGATGACGATGTGTTTGTATGTGCATGTAAGTGTGCATGAATGCTTGTGTGCAATATGGCAGGTAACATAGTGTGTGCTAGTGTCTGCGCTCGTGTGTGTAGCCAGAGAGATAACCGTGATTGGGTGTGTGACTATCAACATGGCTCGGTGTGAAGCAGCCCCTCTCACTTCCCTATCTGCCTTTAGAGATAAGAGCAGCACACACAGCTACACATGCAGAATGTACACAAGTTTGATCACTAGATGTGTATCTGTTCTCTGTTACCACACCCTTATATATTCAAAGAGTGCATTTCATTACATGTTTTTGGGCATCTAGGTGCCAGAGGAGACAGAGAGTCATACCATGTCCTCCCACTGTGTTGGAATCTGGCTCATGACCTTTATTTCATACTCCTTCCTCTCTTCCTCATACTACTCAATGTGGCTTTGACACTGTAAGATTATATTTATATAGCCTGATCTCAGTGCCAGGTATAGACTTATGAAAGTAGAGCTTGAAGTATTGTACAGTATGTCTGCCACTCTAGTGACATCCCTAGATCTCACCACATTGTCTAAGAAGACTATTTCTGGCTTTCAGTGTCTCCTGACAAATCTACGTATGCTCAGTCGCTGTCATTCTGCCTTTCCATCTGATTTAGTCCACGTTAACAACATTCAGTGGGGATGGCAACACCTGTCGATGAGCCCTGAAGAACAGGTGCTGTCGCGCCGTGGGAGAGCTGCTGAGTCACTCTCACACACTTACACACACACACACACACACACACACACACACACACACACACACACATACACAATAGACACCTCTTGGAAAGAATCTCAATGAACCATGACTCATTTTGTTTTACGCCATTGTCACGGCATAGACATATTTGGACATCATTTTTGTTGGTGCAATATTGAAATGAAGACAGAAAATACAAACCTGCTGCTAAGCTTTTTAACCAGGATTTGATGCTCTAATATGAAATCCAATGTAGCCCACGTGTATCTATCACAGGATGAAACACTTCAGGCCGATAATAATATAAAGTCATTATCAGCCAATACAAATGACATGCCAGTAATATTGTGCATCCACAGATCAGTAATCAAGAGAAACAAATTTCCTTGCATCATTTGTCCTGCAGCATAAACTCATTGGCCTTAGGTTTACACTCACCTTATTCCACTCCACTCTCTCCTTGACATTTCTGTATACATAGAGTGAATTAGCAAATCCCAGGGGTTTATATGGTCTGGACCACAGAAACGTAGGCTTGTGTCTAACCTCTCTGTTACTACATGGAGCCAGCAGCTCACGCTGTGTCTGTCTCTGCTGCAGTTATAGCTAAGCCTCAACCCAGGGGAGCCTCTCTCCAAGCTGCCTGAAAAACAACAGTGAAGGAAACATTTGGACACGACAGCAACAGCATCCTCTATTGGTTTATATTCCTCCCACTCTCCTCTTTGCCGTTAATTCCCTGCTCTGCTCTTCCTTTTCTTGCTGTTATTCATGACACATCCTCACCTTTTCCCCAATTCTATACTTTGCTTGTTACTTTTGCTTGTTCCTTTAATCCCATGCTTCTCCATATATCCTTCCTCCAATTTTTACCTCTCCCTTTTACGCCTTACATCCTATTCCTCCCTTCCTCCCTCCCCTGCTCCATGCCAGCCAAGCTCCCGCTCCCCACTACGTATCTTTACCCGGGCAGCGCTGCCAACAATTAGAACACATTACTGCCAATTGTGCCACCTGCGGCCCCCTGAAAGGCAGAAAAAGAGGAGAGGAGGGGAGGGCACCGTGCCAATGGAGGTGGTGTGGGTGTGTATGTGGTGGGGAGGTGGAATGCTTTACAGCTTTCTGGATACTGCCACAAAGCACAGTGTTTAATTACCAATAAGCGCTGGTTTAATCCGGCCGCCTGAATACTGCCGGATAGACAGACTGCAACTGTCGTCTTCTTTGTGGGGGGCTCGGGTATGTAGGAATGGTTACTATTTGTTTGTGTGTGTGTGTCTGTGTGTGAGCAGGGGTTCATTGGTAAGCTGTTGTTTGGTTGTGGAAGAATGAGTCGCAGGCTTGGCTAAAGGGGGGGGACGGTATTGTTTAGGGGGTTCATTATTGTTTTGAAAATAATTCAGTGGTTGTGGAAATGAGATAGTGGGGAGAAAAATGCATAGAGAGGGAGAGACATTGTGTGTTTGCACACATTCACACCTGTATTTTGGCCAAGGACTGGCTCAAATCACAGTGAATTGGATGTGTTGTGTGAGGCTTGAGTGAAAGCAGTCTCTTTTCTGGTCTTGGTGGAGAAAACGAAGAGGTGTCTGTGAGGAGATTTAGCCTGCAGCCAAAACCAATTCACAACCACTCCACACTGGAGAGGGGTCTTATCCCCCCAACCTGCCCTCGCGATGACAGGCCTGAGCCTCCTGCACACACAAACACACACACTCACACCGATGGACATGCAGTTGAATGCTGTAACTTGTGTTGCTTGCATAAAATATGAAAACGCACACTCCCCTGGACACAGATACACTGTGTGCCAAGGTAGTATTAAAGCCTTAGTGTTTTTCTGTGCAGACTGAAGCCAGTGGCCAGATGAGAATGTAATCCTCCATTGTGTTTTAAATGGATCAACCTGAGAGCTTAGTGAAGGCTGGGGAGACTGCAAGGAGACACACACACACACACAGACATATTGTATTTACTTGTATTCACTGTTAACTTCTTTCCAGTATATTATGGCTATTTCATCACTGTTGTGTGTGTATGTGTGTGTGTGTGTGTGTGTGTGTGTGTGTGTTATCTTGCAGCACGAGAGCTACAGCTGGTCAATAGGACATTGTCTGTTTTCCAGAAGTGTCTGTGTGTTTACAGAGCATGTGCATCCCAGCTGTAACACACACATTACTCTCCCCAATGAATAAATGATGTTGTGTCATACTGCTGTGACCCACCTCCCTCACAGACACACTCCTCTTAACCCCTCATTGCACACACTACCACACATACACATGCATGTGCACACTCACTTGCACAGATGTGACACACACATACTCTTGCTTGACACCTTGACCCTGGTCATTGAAGAGCAGATGTTTTGAGGTGCTCTTGTTTAAAAGCTACCGACTCATGGAATCAGTGACAGGCAATTTTCATTCACCTTCGTTCTACATCTATCTCCTCTCTTTTCATCTATCCCTCTGTCCTTCTCTCTCTCCTCAGTCGCTCCCTCCCCTCTCTCCTATGCTCTTCTCTAGAGTCTCGATGAGTAATTGCTCAGGGCTTCAGAGAGAAGGAGGGATGGAAAGAAAAAGAGAGGAGGGTGTATGAGAGCACGTATATACGAGATACAGAGTGAAGGGAGGTTAAAATGAGGAGGATTGAATGTATGTGTGTTGCTGTGTGTGCACTGAGGAGGGTATATGTGCATATGTGTAGATGTAAGAGAGAATGTGTGTGCGTGCATGTGTATGTGTGTGAGGCACAGTGGGATCATTGATCTGCTGAAAGTGCAATGTGTGTGCTGAATTAGAGGAGCAGGCACAGGGCTTTGAGCTTGTAAAACACTCCCACAGTTATAGCTCTTAGCGCTCCCTGTCTGTCTGTCTCTCACTCATACTCACACACACACATAAACATGCACACTCATACACACAGATCTATATTTGGGTGTTACTTACACTATCCAGACTGAGTGTGTGAGTGCTTTTATTTATGCCTTATCTGTGAATAGGTGACTGTGCAGGGATATCGGCAGCTTTATTTGGACTGTGCAAACCTGGCTGCTGGGAAAATGGATGAAACATTTTATGTAACCTCAGTCTAAGTGAAGCAAATGAGTCAGCAAATGACTGAATACTTTTCCTATTGAACTTTTAGTTTACAGTGTCGGCAGCCCATTTGCAGACCACAGAAAAGAAATTAACAGTAATACGTTTGGACTGAATAAGTTTGATGGCAAATAAATGGGTTGCATTACAGTATGACTGTGTAGTGCAAACCATGAAACTAGGACCATTAATCATAGGAATGAGCCATCTTAAAAAGCTGAGCAGAAATTGTGAAATTTAAAAGCTTGGTCCCTAAATCAACATAAAAGAGCCCACTTTATAATGAATACTTCAAACTGAAACAGAATTGAAAGAACAATGACTTGAATGATTGACAGATTGAAGAAATGAACTTTTGGTCCTCTCCTCCTTCTTCTTTCAGCCCTCAGCCAAGGCGTGTTACCAGTGTGACTGAGCAGAGCTATGCAACTCCTAATGGACACAATCTGTCTGACATGCATGTGCAATCAATATTAATTCTCTTATCTGAGACCCAAGCTCCATCCCATTGTTCAGCCATTCAGTCACATGTCACCTGCTTCAGCCTGATTGCGAGCCTGACATGCCAGATTAGCTTGGCGGCCAGTAGGAAGATAGCAAAGCAATCGGAGCTTATCTGTGGCGTGGCGTAGTGCAAGTGCTCGACAGCAGAGACTGGCATTATGAGAATAAAGGCTCTGATTTTCAAATGTGTGACTTCAAAAACGATGGGCTGGGTTTAATTGTTCTGAAAGTTCATAGTCACGATGGTGAAAATTATAGCGATGATAAAGCTAATGATGACTTATTTCTCATTCCCTTTTTAAATGTGGACAAGAGCTCACATCCATTACCTTTACTATTGAAGAATTTTCTGTGATATTTATTGTTTCCTCAAACCCAAAATGTCTCCCTGACTTGTGGACCACATTCAGTGTTTTAAGGCTGGTGCCCCTTTCTTCCGCAAACCCTTTAAAAATTTCCTGAAAACTTCTTCTTAAATCAATGCCTAAAGGGTAGAGAGTTAAGTTGAGGATGCTACACTTACACTGCTTGTCCACTTACAGAAATATCTAGAGGAAAATAAGTCCCATACTTTCACTTCATGTGAGGCAAACCTGGCTCTGAAAGACCAAAAACTGGGCTTGTAAGCTTGTAGGTGAATTTTCACTCAAGCACCTGAATTGGTGTGGGGCCAATGCACTGGTTGCTCTGTGAAGTCCAACTTATTCCTTTGGGCTGGCAGTGTAAGGCCTCCAAGTGCAAAATCAAGTAATACAGTAAAGCTTTTTCTTTGCCAGAAGCTACTGTAAAGCAAGGAGAGCATGGGGGAAATAAAGATATGCTGCACTCTAGGCTAAAGTGTGGATTTTCTCTTTTGTGAGTTTTTATTTTAAATGACTTTTTTTTAAATGTGATCTCTGTTATTTTGGCTCTGAATGCTATATCTACAAAATTACCCTTGCATAATAAAAAAGAAACCTTGAACTTTAAGTGAACCTTACAAAGCAATGCACAAGATGTATTGCTCACTGATATTTTTGCACTCGCTGTTATGATTATAGACCCAAACGTCCTGGCTTCTTTGTAGGCATTGGCTCTGGCTATGAATACTGTAATACAGTTGATGACAGTTATGACAAAAATGATTGTAAGGGCATTTATGATCGTAATGACAGTGACAAGGCCTGAAAAGAGAAAATAATGTTTAGCATGCTGACCACAGTAAGCTTGTGGGAAAACAATTTTAAAATACCAGGAGCAGCCATAAGGCGTTCAGATCCCGCCCCAACCCACCTGCTGTTGACCATTAACATAATGAACTAGCACCCATCTCCATACAAATTACTGCTTAAAGCTTTAAGAGCGTCTGGGAGCTCTAATGTAGTGTCTCCAAACTTTCCGAAGATGATGTATTGATTGTGCCAATCAATGGGCCTAAAAAGCCATAAGTGCATCTGGTAACCATAATGGCGGCACTTAAAAGAAGGATGGATGAGCGTAATATGCACTAAGCATCATTGTCTGTGATGGGGGCAGAAGGAGGGAGAGGAGGGTAGAGGAATGCGGCACAGGAGCCACTAAAGCAGCAACAAATAGACAGAAATGAGTGTGAGGGTAAGGGAGAATGTGTGAAAGAGACATGGGTGGAAACAAGATTTGAAGCCACGGCGGAAAAGAAGCAGGAGGGTTGGTTTTGATGAGATGAAGCGAGACGTAGTTGAAAAAGAAACATCTCCATCTTACAGAAGAAATGCCTTTTCTTGTCTGTGCTGCCGATCATGTCTCTGATGACGAACTGCATGTAAAGTGTTGTTGTGGCTTTAGCGTCATCCTGTCTGCTTTCGTTCCTACTTTTTTTTTTTTTTTTTTTTTTGTACATGTTAATGATTAATGTGCTGGTTTGCGGGGGGTCCTCTTCTCCATCAGCTGCGGCTGTCCTTCCCCTAACCATCCATCCATCTATCACGCTCTCTTCCCATTCTTTGTTCCACATTTACTGTTGAGCAGTGATTTGTGTCAGCTATGCTCTGATACCGAGACCCAGTTTTGAATATGAAGGATTGCAGACAGTGCACATTAGGCATGATGACGCATTGATGCCCAACTTTGAGTGAAATGAGTATATCAGAGGAAGAAAACAAAGTTCTCCTTAAAGTGAATTTAGATGACTGTATAACATTATTTTGCATTCTGTTGGCCAACTTTTTCCCAATGTTTGTCGCCCTCAAGTGTGTCCTTTAGCTCCACATTGCTCCAACTCTGTTCAGCTGCACTTTGCCCTCCACTAAAAGCCCACCTGGCCCTCAGCAGCTGGGTCACACTACAGGCCATTTGGGCTCATCAAACATTCATTGACCCAAATCTCCCTCCTTCCACCCACCCACCCTTATTTTCCTCATCTTCCTTTTCAAATAGCCTTCAGAGATTATCCAGCATTTTTAAAAATTGAATCTAAGAAGTCTCATAAGGCTCTAAAAAAGTGAGATCAAGAGGGATGAGCCTACAGCTTCTTGCTCAAAATACATTTCTTACAGTACATGGTGGGGTTGTATAGTTCCTGATGGAGTGACTAAAATTTAAGCTTTGTACAATAGACATGGGAGTTTCTCTCATTACACTAAACAGGCCGGATCTAGGGATATAGCGGCCCCAAGGGTTGAGGCTTTAGGATTGATTTATATGTATGGAGGCATATGTCTGTCTGGGAGGAAGCGAGGGGAAGAAAAGAGGTAAAAGGAGGAGATGAGTGGAGGAACAGTAAAAGAGTATTAGAGGGGAGGTGGAAAGCCCTTAGACCTAATCCTGGAAAGATGGTCTCACTTAGCTTTTAGATATTCCACCACCTCGAAAAGCCCTAAAGGCCTCCAGTGGCGCATTCCCTGCTCATAAACTCATGCATGTTTTAGAAGGGCTCACCTCCAGGGAGGGGGGTGGGGGCATTGACTGGTCTAGGATACACAACATCCCACAATGGAGCGGAAGATGGAATAAGAGCCATAGAGAGCTTCCCTAAGGCAAACTGCCGAACTAGCACCCGCCATATTTCATACTCCCTTATTCCCACATCTTCCCCCCTACAAGCTCTCAAGACCCCAACACTTTGGGGAGAGGGGCTTTGGAGGGCAAAGTGCTTCTCCCTTGATAGCAGATGTTGTGTGTTTGAAATAGTAGCACCATCTTATTGTCCTTCCTTTGATTCATAAGTGTCCTTTATCTCCTGTAACGGGAATGATGTGAAATACTGAAGGATCACCTCTATGAGATGAGCAGACACAAAGACACACACACACTCAAAAATGCACACATAATCAGAGGGGTATGGCAATAGGTTTGTGGGACGGTGCCCAATTTGTGGTTTGCACAATGTGTTTTGATTGATGATCCCAGGCAGTAACTAGCCCAGCATATGTCTAAGCACGTGACATTATTGATTCCCAAAACTCCCAACCCTCCCCCTACACACCACACACACACACACTTAAGCTTGTGTTGACACAATACAGATGACCTAAACACAGAAGGGAGATTATCAGGGATCGAGTATCACATGTGAGGAGCCCTTTTGTCAGTTTCCATTACATTATGTAGATTACTGCCTTACAGCACATACTCCATCATAAAAATGAACCAAATACACAGCAGGTGTGCTGCAGCTTGTCTTGTTATCTAACTCTGAAAGTTTGATTATTTTCTCTTTTCACTGTGTTTGCCAGAGTTTGATGGATATTTTTGGACCTAGTCCATCTCATTTGCAGCCAGTTTTTAAAGCCAATACAGATTAGTTTTCCAAATTTGTATTTGATCAATTGCTCATCATTTAGTGATTAAATTTTCTCTCTCTCCATCAAGAAAGAAGAATGTTTTTTTAAATGCTGTTGAACTCATTTGGCTCAAAGCTGATAAGCACAGCTTCATTGAATGATTTCTGACTCAAAATTAATGACCTTATTAAGTAATAAAAATTTCATCTCTGCAAATTACTGTTGTATAATTAAAATAACAACAACATTCACATATGGACACAGGCTCTCACTCAGGTACTCTTACCTTCCAGATAGTGTTTGCCAGACATGCAACAACAGCTTCTTTAAGAGCCCTTTCCCCAAATATTCAAAACATCCTTTCAGTCTCTCCTCTTTCATTCATAAATCTTAGTCAATGACGTCCTGAGGCTGACTCCTTTCTTCTGAGTCCAGAGATCAGTAAGTGGTCTAGACATATTTAACACGCTGACACTGTATCACTCCGAAAGGTCAGGGGTTAAGCACAATGCAGAGGCAAGAGGCATTGCCCTGAGTGTCACCCCTGGGGCTAAGGCTGGCTTGCACACACACACACCCATACACACACACACAGAGGACCTTTATGCATCCATGACTTGTTCCTACCATTATCCAAACAATGGAGTGTGTCAGCTGTGTAATTGAGTAGCTTCACTGGTCCCGTCTATAGCATGGACATACATAACTCTATGGATATCAGCTGTTGTACCTCAGATGTCTTCATTAGCTCTGCCTTGGGACAGGCTTCTGTTGAACAGGCAAGGGTCAAGGTGCCTTAAAAATATAGCAAACATTACATAAAGAGTGAGCAGAGAAGGGCAATACATGTTGCCCTGTTGCATTACTGTGTGAGATGATGGAGATAGACAGACAGTACGATATTATGGACAGCAGTTAAGTGTGTGACACACTTGATGACAGCAGTGCCAGTAAATATTTAACAGGGTCAAGTACTGCTGTCCTGCCCCAGGCACGATGAGCTGGGGATGTTTGTGTGCGTCTGCCTCGACTCATGTGGTTTTTGTGCGTGTTTGCGTAGGATGTAGTGACCCAAGCTTACATTTTTGACGCCTGTCCTCATGCGACTGTAAACACGAACACACACACACACACACATACACACATAGAAGCACACACAAACCACACACTGGTGACATCTGACCTCAATTTTAGAGCTCGAGGTGGCCTGAGGGAAGGTGATGAGTTGAATGGAGACAGACAGACTGATACGGTTAGAAACTGGACATTGGCAGCTATTGATGACACACAAAGAGCTCTGTCTGCGTCTGCCCAGTCTTTCATCATCTCCTTCATCATCATCACAACAGAAGCATCCGCGTTTCTTTCATTGAGCTTTCTTTCTCTCATCTAGTTCCAGAAGTGATTAATGCTCTGACCTTCTGGCTTCTTCTCTTCTTCCTCTTGTCTATGTCTTTATATCCGCCCTTATTTTTTTCATTTCACACTCAGTTATAGATCTAATGATGACAGTAATGGCTCCAGTTTTTAGCGGAAAGTCAAGGTCATGCCCATTGTGGGCCATATCTTTTACGACGTTGCATTAAAAGAATGCAATCGGGTACAGTTTAAACTAATTACATATTGATATAACAACTCAAGGGATGAACTTGTAAAGGAAAAATTGATAAGACTATGTCGGTTGAGTTTGCATATAACACAGTGATGCATGCAAACACAGAGAAATGCACAGCCACCCACTCACCAAGCATAACAGACTCACAAGAAGGCAGACAGATCCAGGAGCAGATGCACAGGTATTTAATTAGGACTGACTGCAGCTGTTACTGTTTATTACCTAGACATTGTGAGGATAAACGTCTGAAATACACACAAACACACACACACACACAGGTCAACCATTTGTTTGAGGTGGCTTCCCAAGGGAATATCAGCAGTGTGTGTGTGTTTGAACAAGTGACTGTGTGTGTACCCAAATACACCAACACCATCCTCCAATGTGCAGGGTTGCAGAAGCCGACATGTCCACCGCCTGCTATATGGTAATATCATCCTCTCTATCCCGGCAGAGGCTATGTGAGTGGGAGACCATAAATGCTCATATACATATATCTAACAAACTAAGAGCCCATTCCCTCCACATGCACATATACACACACCAGATGGCCTGCTGTTGTCTTTCTCTCCCTCTTAGTGTTTCTCCATATCTATATTTCACTCTCCCTCCACTGCTCACCTTCACTTGCCTGTAGCTCATGTGCGTTGCCATCTCTCTGTTGCACTTTTCCACTTTCTCTTTAAATCTGTCCTCTGCCGTATTCATATTTTCCTGTATTCCCCGTATTCTCTCTTTCCCCTCCCCTCCATCCCTTGTCTTCGGGTGACAGGTCCCCTGCTTGCAGTTAACGCTGTCGTGTTCTCTGTCTGCTCTCTGTCAGCATCAGCGCACAACAACACACACACACTTGCGCGATTTGGATGCTACTCGGCTTTTTGGCAAATTCTGAAAGCCTGATAAATACAATAGTGGCAGCTCCTGGCTTTTCAACAGTTTTACATTACTGTCATGTTGGACTATAAAACTTTTACAGAAGTTGGCACAATTATGAACTCATGAGCTTTACTGAATTTAACTTGAGGCTAGAAAGATGGTAGTAGTTTGTTTCTTTGCATGAAATGGAGGCTGTGGTTAGCTTGAATTCTTACTCAGACGGCTCCTACAGCTTTATAGTTGTCCAAATGCACAAACCTGTTGACGTTGTTCGTAGTCATGTGCCTTCATTTATACATGATAGAGCGCATTGATAGATAATGTGTGTTGTATACTTTTTAGAAAGCTGTCTGTGATTGGCTGCTTGTGGTGATGTGAGCATCATGTTTATTTTGGGGTCACTGGTGCGCAGGTGGATTTTATAATTTGACACTAAAACCATAATTAGTATAATACATGTGTTTTACTCTCTTCCTTTAATACTCAAACACACTTACATAGAGTTCATATGAACACCCCCCACCTGAACTCCCTTCATATTTGCACTTTGTATTAGGAACTAGGCTAGTATGATTAATGTCCATGAGATGATCCATGGCTGTTCTCCATTCCAGTGAGCCCCATAGGGAGCCCTCTGCTCTCTGTCTCACATAGGTTGGCTAGCCAGCTAACAGCCTCCTACATACTGAATGGTTACTGTGATGAATGATTAACATGCAGCCTTGCTAAATGATGGCCAATAGATCATTTATACGGTAACTGGAGAGGAAGACCTTGCAGAAACCAATGGGGAACGCGAGTGAGCGTGTTGCTGCCTCAGCTGCATCTGTCTCTCCCTGTCTCATTCACCGCAGTAGCCTCTCCCTGTGTCTCTTCCCAAGTTCAGTGATTTCCCACCTGCCCAGCTAATATATCTGTATTGCTTTTCTTGCATGCAATTCTGTGTTAACCCGTCTTCGCTCCAGCACACCACCTCATTAGTCCATGTGTGTTTAATCCCCGTCCTCTACCTCCTCACTTCTAGTTTGCTGTGTGCTTCTGGATGACTGATTCCACTGATGCCTACTTTCTGTATTTTAGTCAACCTTAGTTGCCCTCTGTACCTGATCCAGAGCCACTGTATTCCCCCAGTTCAGCATGTCTGTCTGCTTGCTGGCATCTGTGTCATGTTGCAGTGGCTAGTGTCGGCCACTGAGGTAGTGCTTTGGCCTTGGCAAGACACTCAGACTCACACGTGTCCCACACCAAACAACTCTCGCTCCTTGAGCCCGTTCCGTCGGTCATCAACAGTCTCTTCTGCATCTCTCAACATCCTCCTTCATAGGTCCTCTTCTTCTTCTGTCTACTGCCTGTCTTTCTTACTCTCCTTTCCCTGCGTGGTGTGCTGTGAAGACAGCCGTGAAACACAGCCTCATTTCCCCAGCTATTTCCCAGGGAAGCCCAAATGAAAAGATACTACCAACCTTTTCTTTCTCCTGCCACACCGCTCACCATAAATGCTGACAAGAGACTGCAGTACCATCTCTGACCTTTTTCCAGGGCTCTCAGGACACACACATACACACCCCATTCCTATTAGTGGCACTGCCTTTGAATCAGCAGAGTCTGGGATGGTGTGGAGGAATTTAATGACACACAATGTCGCTTCAACTTTAGTGCTCCAAGGCCCGGCCACCAGGTGCACCATTTGTCCTTTGTTCAAAGGAGAAAGGGGGCCAGGAGTGGCTCTTAAACCGGTCTGACCGCAGGAGAGTGAGGGACAGAGAGAGGAGTGAGTGCATTCCACTACTCAGATTTAAATGAATAGAAGATCTTAATGTCTTTCTTACTCTTAAATTTACAACATAGCCACCAAATCCTACCTTTAAAATCCACAGTAAAGCCCCTTAAATCCCCCCATCTCCCTCCTGTCCCCCTATTGCCGCTCTTATAAGCTGTCCATATTTCATGAGGGCTGGGTTGTCCTTTCATCATGCCCTATGACCCCACAGTATGTCTTCCAGGGATGGTAGATGATGAACTGAGAGGCAATGGCCTTAAATATCCTTTATGGAAATACTGCTCAGTCTCCTCTTAGACCCCATACGCAGCCTCTCTGCTGCCGCCTCCCCATCACCCCTCCGTTCCCCGATCAATAAATAATGGGGTGAGGCGGCGCGAGTGTGCAGCTAACAGATTGTGAGAGAGGGAAGAGAAAGCAAGGAGCGAGGGAAGGAGAGTGCTTGCTGCATTGCAAAGGAGAAGCTGTGGGAGCTGTCAGTGGCTGGAGAAACAGAGAGACAAGAGGAGAGAGAGAGAGAGAGAGAGAGATGAGAGGCTGAGGAAGAGAACAACAATGGCAGAGAGATGAAGTGAGAAAAGTGAGAAAAGGTGTAAGAGAGGAGTGAAAAAGATTTAGTATGTAAAGGGAGAGGAATAACAGAAGGCTATAATAAGACTGCACCATAAAGTACAGTTATGGGTGACACATAATAGGAAGATAAAAAGGATGTGAGGGGGTCTCCTGTGTAGTTTTAACAGATCAGAATGATGCAGGATAGAAATGTTAAATAGCATTCCTTAGCACTTGAAAATCACTGCAAATTACATTAACGTAGAAGAACTGGCTGATACAGAGCGAGGGAAAAACAGAGACAAAACAGACATAAAACCACTGTGCCCAGAGTTTACTGCTATCAATATTTTCTATGTCTGCTAGTTGTAAAACTCTTGATGCCGTGGCCACTAATTTCCCTTCTCCTTGGGCTCAGGCCTGCTGCTGTTACTGTCAATTATATCCTATTGACAGGTAATTACCGGCATATTAAGAGCAGTCATTAGTTGCTGAGAAATAATGTTGTGAATTCTACAGGTAATTAGTTTGAGCCACAGTCGAGTGTGTGAAGGCAGTGTGCAGGCAAAAACAAGACGCGCTTAAGCCCCCTCTGTTGCTCCCTGAAGTATTTCAAGTACGGGCACACACGGCCGTACATTTATTCAGGCATGTTCACACTCACATGCACAAACACACATACTGCAGTCCCCCTCTCCTCTAAGTGTTTATTTAGTACAGCCTTATTTTAGGAGAACCAGTCTCAGTAGACATTTCCCCTGATAGAGAAATGTCAGCTGTGGCTCATCGAAATGACGCCCATCTGTTGAACCTTAATCAAAATTTCCATAATTTTCTTCATGCACTATTATGTTTCTTCACTGCCTTCCTCCCTTCATCTCCCCCCCCTGTCCGCCTCTTATCTCGTTTGCGGGGTTTAAATGCTAATTCGTAAAATGGAGAGTATTCTCATGGTGGCCACATATGTTGCAGAAATGTGAATTTCAAATATGATAATGAAATAAGTGACTCCCAGTGTGAATGAAAAGGGGTCTTGACCCACTGTAGTAGTGTTATGATAGATGGAGGCATGCAGAGAGGGGTGGAGTGATGTTCCTCAGTGTGTCTCCTTTGCACTGCACCCTGCCATGATGACTCGCAATGGCCGTGCATCCTTTGGGGCTGCGATATAGATTTCCCCTTCCCTTTAAAGCAGGTCTAATCTGAAGCATGTGGCGGGTCTCACTAATCAGCTGACATCTAGAAGCACCCTTTGGTGGCAGACAGGACGGGTGCAATTGATGTGTTGTTCCAGCAGCCCCTTTTATTTGGTCACGGCCAGCTGTTGATAATGCCCCTGTTTTTCTGAACACCGTTTCTCCACCTTAATAGCTGGTGCATTCAGGCAAAACCAGATGGCTATTAGCTGGTTAATGATTATTGTTTGTGCTTTTTAGATCGTATTCGAGAAATGTGAATGTGGATTTAACCTACTGGGTGTTATTGTTCAGTTAATTCATTTAGACTAAAAACAAATGATTTAAAAACTATTTACAAAAGGCTCTAAACAGAATTTCAGAGAGCAAAAATACTGTTGTATTTATATATCTGTATTTTTTTTCAGAACAAATAGCAATTATCACTTATTAGCGAGACAAATAACTGCTGTTTTGATCTGATATCCATTTGCAGTAAAAAGTAAAATCTTGGTGTCAAACTATAAAATAAGCCATGTTAGAATTTAACTAAGTACATTTACTCAAGCTCTGTCCTTGAGTGTTTCCATTTTCTGCTGCTTTATAGTTAATAATATACTACATTTTGTGCGTTTTACACCATATCATCATAATATAAAATATATGTTTATATGTATATAAATTATGTACTATCACAGATTAAGCTGTCCAGCAGTATATAAAGTGTTTAAAATGAGATCTACTTTTACCAGCTGCAGCATTAAAGTGACAAACACATTAATGTATCAGTAATTGGAATCCACTAATATGACCAACCATTAATAATTAGTTATAACCAGAATATACATTAAGTGAAATTGTGAATGATATGAATATGTGACCAACTGTTGGTGATCAGTTGTGTAGTGTGCAAACCATAACAACTTACAGATTATTGATTATAAGGCAGACAGTTGTGTCATGTGAACAGTACGGTGATCTAACGACTTTGAAAGTCATGTAGCGCGATCGAGGCATAAGAAGCAAGACCCATCTCTCTTCAGCCTGGTTGGACCTTAATGTGAGCCAGCATCCCCACAAATTACATTCAACACACGAACTCAGCTCTAAACGGGGAAGAGTTGGTACTTCCTGTCAGTCTGAGACAAAAGGCTGTTTGGACTGGGGCTGACCGTTGTTTACATTTCACCTCTGTTCAGCTTCTCTGTCCTTTTAACATGGTGCCAAACACACTTGCAGTCAGCCCCTGTGTGCTACAGTCTTCAAACTCTTTCAGAAACACTGTGTGAACAATTGTCAGTGAGCTGCTCTGATGTGCTCCTTTTCTCCTTCACTCTCAAAAACTCCAAATCTGAAAAGTTGTGTATCCTTAGTGACTCATCTCCAACCTGCAGAGGGAACTATTGCCATTTTTCAGCTCCGCTCCTTGCTAAAGCTTATCCATTAAGACTGTTGTGAGAGACACACTGCATCAAACTGTGTGTTGACTACACAGTTATGGTCTTTTATCTCTAATCCCAGCAAGGCTGTCCTCTTAAAGTGTCTGTCTGAGGGCTCCGTGGGGCAGACTGCATGGTTACTCATGATGCTAAACCACCACTTAACAAGAGCCTGGGAACCTTGGGGCATTTAATGGCATGTGCACGTTTTTCATGTCACACATTCATCCTCGGTGTATTGATAGGAAACACTGCATCCACAGGGTGACTTATCTTGCATGACTCTTAATTTACTGTTCTCTCCAAAGAGCATGTTAGGCAAAATGAGGTGTAAATGAGGAAAATTCTTCATTTACTCTAAGAATGGATTTAGTAAAGGAAACAGTTATCTGCAGCTCTTCTCATCTGAGCAAGGTAAAAACAGAAAAAAAATCATACGACCCCTAAAGGTCCTCTCACCTCTACAGAACAATACAGGGGACCTGTATAATGTTGTACATAGAACTGCAAACAGCAATTACTTGCCACTTCAGGCCTATTATAGCTGACAGTGATTAATAAAACCGCTGTTACTACATAAATGAAAACAGGAAGCGAATGTATACGATTGACCAACAAGGCCAGAATGGCAAGAGAAATCTGGAGCTTTCTGATAAAAATTCCCTCTTTGCTTTCAACTAATTATCCTGCTAGCCTCGTCAGTCCTAAAACCAAGCCCATTCTATCACAGTTAAGCCTCAGGGGACACAGCTCGGGCAAAAAAGTATGAATATTTATGTTGATGTGTGTGTGTAATTGCGTTTAATTACGAGTGGGATGCATACCGGTGTGTTTGTACATGCATACCCTTATGTATACAGCGCACTATTGTGCTGTTTGTCCAGTGGGTAGTCAGAGGGGAGTGGAGGAGAGTGGAAAGAAAGGCTGTGCCAGCAGGCAGCGTTATTCCCTGCGGGGAGTGTTGATTAATGAATCACATCTTTCTAACCTGAGGCTGCTACTGTGCCGCTGCACTTTCACAGTACTGCAGAGCGCCAGTCAGCCCCGTGCCAGCCTGCCTCACTGGCACAACATGGCACAGGGTGTGGGTGCTGTCACTGCTAACAGGGGCTGAGAGTTAGCGCGAGGAGAAGAAAATTAGATTCCGGGTATGAGAGGAAACTGCCTGACAAATTTGATCATTTCAGCCTGTGGGTGTTTTTCGCTTCACACAAACAACCCCCTGCGGAATGTTGTTGAATTAGTTTGACATATGTGGTTATTATGTGGTGTAAATTGAGCATTTCATTTTTTGAGTTGTTTTGTTGTGCTAGTCTTAATCATTTTTGCTCAAAGTGGATTATTGTGTATCCTTGTTTTTATGCTCACTCAATACTTATTAATGTTTTCTTTTCCTTTTCTCCCTTTCTTCCATATTCCCGTGCTGCCTCTTCTTCTGTACACCTTTGGAAATGGTCCTCTCCTAAAATCAGGTATGTAAACACTTTTAAGATACCCACACTGAGATTGAAGCAATTAAGCTTAACTCGGGGGCCAGTTCTAAGTAAGGCCTAAACGTCATATTATTTAAACAATTTAAAAATTGTTAAAGGGAGATTTTATTTTATATTTCATGATGATGGTCATTTAGAATAGATCCTTGGCCGTAACATGATGCTATATTAGTTTATCTTCCCTGTTTGTTACTTGCACAGCTGGATCGTAACATTAGTGTCACACACTTACCATCTGTGCCCAGACTCTTCCAGCCTGTCTGGAGGTTCAGGCTGGTGACCTTATGGTGGGCCAGGTCAAAATGTTCCTGTTGCACCCACTTCATCTTTTTGTCAGCCTACCTTTTAAGTGCTGACTGAGTGTTACAGACAAAAATTAATGTGAGACGAGGTGATCTTGCACAGGTCTGTGTGTGCGTCCTGTGTGACCTGCATGCCCATCCTGTTTGGGCCGTTGCCCCTGGCCAGAAGCTGTTTTAATCAATTTTGAGCTGGCACAGCAGGCGCTACACAGCTAGCTTAGCATCTGGTATGTGTTTGGCGCTTCTGTCCTCCCTCTTCTCTGTGCTTTCTTGTCTCTCTTTTTTATGTCTGCTACACTTCTGCAGTATACAAAGCAGTGGTTCTTGAGGTGTGAACAGACAGTTTGCATAGACAGCCGCGGTCAAGATCTTTGACTTATTTCTTTTCCATGAGCTAAATAAAAGCTCTGTCCACACTCTGCCCTAGATGTAGCTGAATGTTGCTAAGCAGTCTTCTCAACTTTCAGTATTTAGAAAAAGGTGTGTGTGGTCAGGGATGATGTTAGATTGTACTGATCTAGAGGAACTGGTCCCCAATGATAACACTGTGTCACCGTATACCTGCCGTAGCCGCAGTGTTTGTGTGTTCATGTACACATGCAAATGTTTGTTTAATGTTTAGGGAGTGATTGCTTTCATAAAGTCTACATGTGTATCATGTTTTTCTGTGTTAGGCAGCAAATTACTGGTTGTATACTTGTGTGGGCAGACTGACATTTGGCAAGCAGAGAAATCCACATCAAGTCTACTGCACATCTGTGCTCATCTCCACTTCCTTCTTTTCTCTTACCCGCAAACATGCACAGACATTTTGTCTTACACAAGCCGCTGAAGTTAAAAAATCTACCACTCTACCACCACTCTAAACCCTCTTACATCCTCCTTCATAATGAGTAACTCTCCAGTCCTTGGAACTAATGACAGTTTTATTAGTTCTCCACGGTGGTGTCGCCCACTGATTGGCTTTTGATGATATGTCCCAGCTACTTGTCATGTCACACAATCTCACATGTCAAGCGGTGATGAAATTTTCATAATCTGCTGTCTCAACACAAACAAGAAGGAAAACACAAACACATTAAACACAAACTCAATTATGTAAGCAGCCACTCATGTGGTCTCACACTGACCTAGATGGAGACATGTAGACAAAAACACTTGCGCTTCAAGGGATCCTTTCACTTGTTTCGCATATTGCTCTTGGCGATGATGATCCTATCGTGCCTGCCTACCCCAGAGATGTCGGTTGATTGACTGCTACCAATGCCAACTTGTCTTTACAGTCAGTGGGCAAGATTAATAACTTAACTTAATAATGCTCTATTTTCCCCTCTTCTCAACTTTCCTGCTGTTTTTGATTGTTCACTCTCAAGACAAACTTCTCCATACTACTGTGCATGTTGATGTGGCATAATGATCATTATTAGCTGCCAGCACACTTGCCTTTGTTTTTGTTATAATATATATAATAGATTTTATCCCAGCTAAAGTTAAAGACAGTTTTGCCCCCTGAACTTCCTCACATTTAGATCGACAGAAAGTCTTTATATCTGGATACATACACATCCTGAAATGAATTCTAGTCTTCTCTGATATTGATTATATCTGGGTCAAACAGTAGTCGCAAAGAATTCCGCGTGTATTTATAACCTGCCTACTTCACCAGGTGTGCCAGTGTTGCTGCACGTCAATTATACGCATACATTGTGTAAGACAAGTTGTCAATCACAGCAGAAAAAAAACCCACTTCCATATTCTTTGCTGTGATTTGTGAAACATTCGGTACTTGTTGCTTTGCCCTACATGGCAGAAACCAAGAATATGAGACTACATATACCAAAGATTTCGCAAAGTTTCTCCAGTTTTACGGTTTTCTCCAGAAGACACTGGCTGACAACAGCCGTGTGTGAACTGTGAAAGTGTTGTTGCGCATATGATGTTACTGATAGTGGTGTGCTCTTTGAAGAAATACACTGAAATGTAATTTTAGCTTCACCCTTTTTTCTTATCCACCACACTGGACATATACAGCAAACGATAACTCCCCTTTCTGTCACCGCAAGCGCATGTAAATGTGATTTTAACTTCAGCAGCGTAGCTTTTGAGGAAAACACATTGAGAAAGCAATTTGCGTCACCATAGGAATTATCATGCCAACGTGTGCTGTCGTTCCTGCCGTTATCATCGAGATTTTAAGTGGAAGCCTATTGACCTTTTAGCCAGCGCTTTTCCTCGCCCATTACAAAGGACGCTGTTAAGCTCTTAACAGGACTTTTTAGCTAGATTTTCAATTGCTGTCTCTTAGTGAAAAACCCTGCCACAAGATGAAAAGCACTTAATCCGTCAGGTGATGTCAGAGGGCTGTGATGGTGTCAAGAGAGAAAAGGCAAGTGAGCAGGACAGCCTGTGGGTTTTTTTGCTTATAGGGTTTTATAGCTTATATGTGAATTTCCCCACTGTGGGACGAATAAAAGCTTATCTTATCTTATCTTATAGTTTACTTGGCCTGGATATACTCTTTTTCTGTATTCCCCTTTCCCTCATTCTCGATCATATGTTTTTCTAAAATCCTCAACCCTTCCTTTTTTCTGCTATTTCTGCCTGACTAACCTTCTGCATCTGTTTTCACCCCTGCTGCGCCTTCCTCAAAAGCCCCTCCAATCCAACCTGGCAACACCTGCCTCCACGAGCACGGAGCCACTCTCTGTATCTTTGTCTATCTGTCTCCCACCTCGCGTACACCATCATCCTCCCACGCAGTTTAACTACTCATGTGTTAGTGTAATGCATGCTAATTTAGGCAGATGAGATGTGTAGCGGCAGAAGTGCCACATGTCCCAGCATGGTGTCATGGGCTGGTGCGATCGCTCCTTACCTGGAGGAGATGCTCTTGAACAGCAGGCTGGGCAGCCGGAGGAGGGGGTGAAAAAGGAAGATGGGTGATTAGAAGTTGTGATGAAAATAGGCCAGGAAACGTCTCAGAATTTAGAGTTATCCTTGGTTGCCCAGAGATGATGATAAATGATATGCAAAAGAAATCACATTGAGATTATTTTGACAGATCTGAGTCATAATTTTAGTGGGAATGGTAATTTTTTCATTTCATTTTCACTGACAAAAATATAAAAAATGTTGATGTGAGTTTTGATGGAATCCATACCAAACATCTAAATGAATTCAATTCTTGACGTGTGGTCACGTTTCAAGGTTTGTCTTGATTTGGTCCCTCAGTTTTCCCTGTTGTCTGCAGTAGCTGTGGAGCTGTTGCATGGCGAACGCACGTCTGGATATTTCTCATGACACAGCAGCAGCCCATCTGGCCTGATTGAAATTCATTGAGGGTGTTTGCTGACTCATTGTTTATCTCCCTACTGTCATACTATCCTGACTGACAAGATAAGACACGTCGAGGTCATACACTCATGCATACACACTCTCAGACCTTGGGGTAAACTCTCCCTGCACAGTCAGCTGTCACAGGTTTAATGATTTATAGCTCATTGGCACCTGTAACATGAATCACTTCTTACTGTATTGAATAATTCAAGTTGCTAAAGTTATTGAAGTTTAGCTCTTGAGAGTATATCAAGTTTATTCATTCCTCCAATTACAAAAAGCACAACACTCTCCTGGATATTTTCTTAGAGGTGTACTTAAACAGCTACAACTAAATGAAGTGAAAGGCAGCCTGCAGATATTGTGATTCAAGCGGACACATAAACACGTTGAGATAAGAGGTGAAAAATATCTCTTCAGCTCTCGTAATGACTTATTTACTTTCTCGTGCAACACAGGATTCTAAAACCCCTGGCAACAGTTGGAGCTGAAGAGTGGATGGTAATGAATTGAAGTAAAGATGTAAATAGCTTGAGCAGATTCCACCGCAGTGCTCTGCCCCAGCCATGCGGGTCCGACTGCGAAGCCATTATTATCGCTATCATTATTATTATTGAAACCATAGTGAGCTGCTGGTCTCACAGCTATCTCAATATCACATTAAAATGCCAATCATGTCAAGTACTCAGCCGCTCACTTTCCCTCTCACTTCTTCAGATTTTCTCTCAATCTCTGTACTGTAGCTCTCTTCCTGCTCTCGCCTCACTCACTGGAGTAAGTGTACAATCCTAACTGATTGGGGAGAAAAACAGAGGATTACATAAATAATTTATCGTTTTCTCTCTGTGGGTGAAACAATATGATTTTCTTTTCTCCGTTCTCTCCTCGCAGTTCACATTCTCTCTTCACCGCTCTTCCTCTTGTGTGTGTTTGGTGCCCATTTTCTCCACATATCCTTCCTCTTTCTCTCCATCCTCCTCTTTCCCCCCCCCCAATGTTTTCCAACCTCTTTCCACCTCTCGCCAGAGGGAGATTTGGACCTTTCCAGTTCTCACCAAATATACTTGTCCACCATAAATTTTCTTGCAACATCTCCAATGGAGCATCTCTCGGTCCATTTCCCCCCTCCTGCTTTTAAAATATGTATGACTGCCATTGCCCCCACTAGATCACTGGGTGGACAAAGCTCATCTAAATGGGGCTTAAATTATGTAGGCGGACTACCAGCATAGTACTGGCATGCAAACCAGCTGTTGAAAAGTGTTTCCATGTTAATGTACTACGATCTGAGAAAATGTGCTTTTCGTCTTTTTACTGTGGCGTGACAGCATTTTAGTATGATAGTATGCATGTCTGTCTGTGTGTGTGTGTGTGTGTGTGTGTCTGTGTCTGTGTGTATGCCCTTTAGCAATGTGTCCCTCACATTTTCAGAGGCCAGGTTTTGATAAAGCTCCCCATTCATTGGGAGAAGGCTTTGAAGCAGATGTGTGTATGTGTGTGTGTGTGTGTGTGTGTGTGTGTGAGAGAGAGAGAGAGAGAGAGAGAGAGAGAACGAGAAGAAGAGGAAGACACACAAAGGGAGAGCACAGTTTATCTGTAATACATGATTGGTAATGTTTTGTTTCTAATGTATATTCCCTGCCTTTCTGCGTAGCTGGTGTCAGTGTTGTTTTTCTTGAAATAAGAATTTAGGTTTATTACAACTTATTTTTTGGTTTTGTAATTTGCCACAAACACAGCTGTAAGTCGATCTGGGAAGGCAGCAACGTAGATTAAAAAGAAGCCTAACAGGGCACAGAACAGAAGTAAGTCAGGTGGGTGATAAACAGTAGTCAATTTTATTTAGAAAATAAAACAAGCAAATATTAAATTTGTCACCCAAAATGTCTGATATAAACATCATTCACAGTTTATGGACTTGCTTCACCTTTGACCACACAAACAAATTTCCGGTGTGATGAGGGAAATATCAGGACATTTGGCGCATGCTCACTTTTGGTTTTAATTCTGAATAAAGTGATTTAGATAATCTGAGTAAAGTGTTGGCTTCTTTGCAGCCTGTCTGATTGTCTGAACACTTGTGTTTCTTCCCTTGTCAGACTTTGTTGTAGCAATGTTGCCACATTCCCAAATCACAGCAGTTGCTTTTGTGAGCAAAATATGATTGGTTATCACAGCCAATAGAAACTATGGCCAAAACTACAAAAATAATTCTGAATTTTCCCTTTCATGGCCAGTGGCTGACCCTTTATTCTGATCTATTTCTACATCTGGTCTCGGTTCCTTTTTAAAAAAAGTACAAACATTATTCACCATGTTTGCATATCGAGCTCATTTCTCTTCACTTTTCGAGCCTATTGAACTTCTCTGCTTACCATGATTAAAGGTATAATGATTAAAATGCAAAGCAGCTGCTGCAGAAATCTATAATTTGCTTCAAAACACCCTATTTAAAGTCCCTGCAATGAAGCAGGTGGCTATATGTTGGAAAAAAACATCTACTGAGCATGTCGTGCAATATTGTTCCCGGCTTATATCAAACTTGATTGACCAGGAATTAGTGGAACAAAAACCTCGTCCTGTTCTTTCCTCCTGATCCGCTGTGAGTCACTCCACTCCTTATGAATATTCACAGCTGCGGTTGGTCTGCTTTTTGTTTTCACCCTCTGTCTTTCTTTAGTTGTCCCTCTCTGAGCAATGGCCCTTTTTTTTTCCACCTACACGAGAGCACAGATATACAGAAACACACACAAAAGCGCGCACACACAGACACACACACACACACACTTGTCTCGCTCACTCACACAATAGTGGTTGGAAAGGCAACCTGATACTCGCTCCATTCATGAATATTCATCCACACCTGCTTCCGGCAGAAAGTTTTTAGCAGGTTTCATTGCTGCTTAGACAGAAGTTTGGACTTGAGCTCTTTTGTCTGTTGTGTGGGGGTGTGTGCGTGCGTGTGTGTGTGCGTGCTGTTCTTGCCCCACAGCTATTGTCTCAATTCTTATAACAGGCTATAACCATCTTTATTTCTCTATCCTTTTTTTGTCAATAAAACTACCTACGCACTAAAGTAACATCTTTTGCCACATAAAAATGTATTAACTATAATTGGCTGAAATTTTGACCTTGTGGTGAAATTATGCTTTTATTCTCCTGGTGGGAGCTTACATATCGTATTTCTATGGCCTATGAAATGGCAAGGGTTACGAAATGGTGACAGGCTGATTTGTTTTGTGCTAATAGCTTGGCCATTATGCAAATGAGCCTTTTCTCAGCAGCTTTGGGCTGTAAGGAGCTTTGGTGGTATATACACCGCGTCTGGTGTCCAACACTCACTGATCTATACCTCAAGGAGCGTCTGTGATGTCATCGAGCCGACAGCAGCAGTGATGCAACATCAGTGGAGGGTTCAGAAATCACTGTAGGCTAGAGAGAGGAAGGTTGAGGGGATTTGAGTTTGGTGAGAAGGGTTTTACGGATTGACGGTGTAGCCCCAGGCTGTTGGTGTGTGTGTGTGTGTGTGTGTGTGTGTGTGTATGTGTGTGTGTATGGAGGATGGCATTAATGCATGGAGTATGTGTCTGTATGGAGCCGTTGTGCCAAACCTTTCACAGCTTTGCTTTACAGCTTATTTGAAGGTGTTTGGTTTAATTCTGCCTGTCTGTCTTCCATCTTTTTTTTTTTCTCTTTTCCTCACCTTTTTCAGTTCCTTCCTTCATTCTTATCACTATCTGCCCTCGTCTCTCTCTCTCTGTCCTTTCTATTCCTCCTAATCCTCCTTCTCTCCATCCCTCAGAAAGCTATCAGTGTTTGAGAGGCTGTGTTGGGAGAGTTAAGAGAGCAGGGGAACATGACACTCACTCATTAAAGAGAGGAGTTATGGGCCGGTCCAGTCACATAGCGACAATATCTCCTTCTCTCCTTCCTATTCCTTTCCTTCACACACATGCACACACCAAACCCACCCACCCGCCCCTTCCCAGAAAGCTGCCAGCGTTGAGAGGGTGTGTTTGGGGAATGAGCGGAGCAGGAGAACACGACATGCTCATTAAAGAGAGAAGTTATTGGCCTGGTCCACTCACACAGAGAAAATAGCAAGAACAACTTCTCTGTACCGAGTGCCAGCACTGGTGGGGAAAGTGGAGACAAAAGAGGAGGGAGGGAGTAAAGTAAGGAGAGAGTGATGGAGGTGCATCAGAGGAAGGAGAGGGAAGAGACACAAGTTTATCTGGCTTAGCTCTTCAAATGACAGCGCAGTTGTCTTTCTCTCGTCCTCTTTTTCTCTGGGTGTATATGTGGATCAGTGGGCGAATGGCGATGTGTGTTTGTGTGCATGTGTGTATGCATTAAACCAGGTCCAGGATGCGAAGATAAAAGACATGCAGGACCCTTTGATGTCTTTCTCAAAGACCATATCAGTTAAACACCAAACCAAATAGCACTCAACTATTTTTTTTTTTTGCAATGTTATTTACACATCAGAGCAACATGACATCGCCAGCTGACTTCAAACATGGCTGCCCACTTGGAGAAGTAGATGATTGAATATCCTCAAAATCATTTATCTGTATGTCTGAAGAGTCCTATTACAAAATTGGATCAAATGGGAGAGCTACTTTGAGAAAATGATTGCTTTCATTACAGTAAGATCTATGTAAATATATATAATCGAAATATAATCAAGCTCTTCAGCTACATTGATGCCGCCATTAAGTCATTTTAGTCTCTCTCTAGACTGTATTCAACACTGGATGAGCTATTTAAGCATTGTGGCCCATTTCTTCTAATTAAAGCTGTCCATCCAATAGTCAAAGATTTTTATACTTTCTGGTCCTTTCCTGTCAGCTGGCTTTATGTGACAGTGTTTCTTTGGCTCTGTATAGCCATTGCTTACATATATGAATGAAAATGTCTTAATAGGGCTCATGTTTTAGAGAATATTGTAGTAATGTTGGGTGTCCAGTCAAAAATACTTGTGTTGTTTTAACCTTGGCTGCTTCGCCAAAATCACGCTCTCTTGGGGATTAATCTGATCCTATGGTGCAGTTTATCTTAAATGACAGAACAAAAGCATGACCTCACTTTGACATGATCTCATTGCCAAGCACACAATAAACTTTTCAATTTCGACGTGGCTGCACGTCAACAGACACTAATGGCATGTTGATTAGGTGTTACTCACCTGTTGACGCAGCGCTAGATCATCAGCTGACCTTTGCTCTCTTAGCAACTGTTAGAAGAAGCAAGCAAGAAAAGGCTCCGAGTTTGAAACTAATTACTGGGCTACACATGTTTAAAAACTTGCTCTGGAGCCGAGCTTCACTTTATCTTTACTGTGACAAAAGGATAATTAAGATCAAGATGTCAAGATATGTGTTTGTACGTATAGAGCAATTTGTATCATATGTGAATGTGCTCCTTTGTTTCACCGAGCTTGATGCCGAGAGAGAAAATGCAAAAAGATTTTCTGCCACACTCAGCCTTTGTTAGTGTGCCCTCTGTCTTTCACTGTGCCTCTTTCATCCCTTTTCTTTTCCCTGTTCGCCTCTGCACCTCTTACCTTCTACTTCTCTCTGTAGATTTCTGATATTTGGACATTGTCCACACAAGTCCTGAGATATCTCTGCTTCTCTCGTGCTCTCATTCCCACTCTGGGAACCAACATGGCGGCCAATTACACTGCTAGACAATGCTCGCCATAAATCATCCATTGGACTGTCAGACACATGGGGACTCAGCACTAGAGGAAACATGCTTTCCCCTTTTTACTCACTCTCCCCTTCCTTTGTTCTTTCTTTTTTTCCTATTTATGAACTGGTTCACAGAATCGTATGTTGCATTGCAGCCCTGCTTTGCCACATTCAATCTGCATATCTGTTTCTTTTTGGTACATTTTTTCCTCGTTGATTTGTCTTTTCAACCTGTTCTGGCTTCATTTTAATCACATTTCCTCTCTTGCCTTTGTTGCTTACTTTAACTTTTCATCAAGGTTGTCATTTGTTTTTATCTTTCTCGCTGCCTGTCTTGCTCGTCTAATCCAACTCGGCATGCTTTAACGACATGCTTGTTACGTGAACAAATGTTTTTGACGGAGCTTTCAAGTAGGTTAATTATTTGCCTCTCTGGTATTTAAGTACAGTAGATATTGTAGGATAGTTCCATCATAAGTGTTTGTACATTAGCTGTATGCTTGGTGTTCTGCCCTCTGCCCTTCTTTTTCCTCTTCCTCCTTTTCTTGTCTGAACTCTGCAGTGGTGAAGGAGCTCTTTCTATTTTTTTTCCCAATCTATGTTTTACTGCTTTTCTCTTCTTCTACTTGCATGTCTGGGAGCACAACAGAGCGAGGCCATCTGGGAGAAGAGGGTTTGATGGGGAGAGGAAAGAGCCAGCAGTGGGTCAGGGAACTAAGGGAGATTAATTGAGGAGGGATTTAGTTTCCTATCGGACAGTTATGTATGAGGTTTTAAATGCTCTGAATCGATATTTACAGATGTTTACATTCTGCAGCATGTTTTCTATGCTTCTACTTCGCCTATGTGTTTGAGGGCCAACGTATAGAGACAAGTGGAGGGTGTTCTGGAAATGAGAAACTCAAGGGAGTTTGTATTGTTAGAGCTTGAATATCTGGTATATCTGCTTGCATGGGAATATTTTTGTGTGTGTTTGTATTCTTCTGTGACTCCTGTGATTCCGTTTGTTGGTGTCTCGGTATTTCTGTGTTTACTTGAGTCAGATGACATCGAATGTGTTAGGTTGTGCACTGGTGTGTGGATGTGATAGGAACACAGCAGGTCAGTGTTTGTGATCACCGCTGTGCAGATGCCCTCGGTGGTTCGGTGTGACTGTTTTTTGTTGCACAGTGACGATTTTGAAAGGCCATATCAAGATGATTGTGCATGGATGTGTGTGTGTGAGAGAGATATAGAAGGTCTGGCTGTGTGTCTATACATTACTGCATGAAGAAATGATCCTGTAGGTGTGTGTGCACAGACGGGTCTTATCTTCTGCTCCTTACACACGGTTTTGCTCAAGGACATGTTTCAGACATCAGTGGGGACACACTATCTACACACACACAGGAAGTAGCTATTTTCAACAGCAACCATTTTGGCTGTAACAGATCAGACATCTTACAATTATTTTACATGTTGAAGTTTCAAACAGCGAGAATTTGCACCCACGTATGTCTAACAATAACATCTTGACCTTGACAAAGTGTAACGTGTTTTTAAACGTTGCCTGGCATGTTGAAAGGATGACACACTGACTCTGTTCATGAACTGTGTGTTAAAGCTGGTTTATAAATTCTCATCAGCGTGCCTCCACATGCAGAGCAAGAGTGGCTGGATTTGCTCTCAGTTTGATTTATTGCCGGTGCAGCTCGGTGGGAACAACATGAATACAACCGGCCTGCAGCAATGTTGTAGGAACATTGATAGAGAATTTGGGTGTGTCGCTGTTGTATCAGTGGAGCCTCCCTCTGGCAGTGTGTGTTAATTAAAGTACTGCATGACAACCTTGAGAGAGGCCTGATAACACTCAGCAATGTCCCATTTATGACTTTTGTAAGCAATTGAAACACGCATGGCAGCGGATGTACACACATATTAGCACATAAACACTTGACACACACACAGACATGTGCTGTATCAAGTCAGTACATCATAATTAGCCTTTCCTGTTTATATTCTTTCCACTATTCATTTATACACTAATGGATTTTGTTAATGACTGGTTCTTGCGCCAAAACACCTCTTCATCCCTCCATCTCTGCCTCCATCTATCCATCCGAGCTCTCTTTATTATGTTTACACAGGCACAACATCAGTCATAAAAAGCATCTCCAGCGCACTGCATTTATTCTAATCAACTAGCTTATTTATGCATTTTGTTATGTAACACAACAGCAAAGAGGACAGTGATGGAGTATGAGATGTCAGTGGTTCTAAAAGTCCTCCAGCCCCACCACCCCATCCTTTTCTGTACTGCTCTTTCCCCTGTGTCTTTTTGTTTTTATATTTTTCCACACATTTTTAAAATTGGATGTGTATAAATCTCAAGTGTTGTGCAAAGAAAATGCTTAATCCTGTCTTAAGTTTTTACTAAAATGCAATTTGTGATGATCAACAACATGATTCCTCGATTCCGTCTTTGGTCCACATCAGCACACTGATAGTAAACATGGCAGTGCTGACATTAACACCATGTTAGATCACCACTGAGTAGTCTGACAACAAATGTAATTGCAGAAAGAGCGACAAGTGACATTGTTGTTTCCTTGTAAAGAACAATCCATTCTTGATGACAAGTTTTTTATTGAATGTGGTATCAGACAATGTCACACAGTCTAAATGACTTTAAAGCTTAAGGTATAAAGAACAAAGATACGTTGTACAACAGGATATAGATCTGTGACCTTCAGTGAGATCCATCCCAGTGTAATAATAACTATCTGAAACATCAAGATAGAAAAGCACACACACATTGTCACACATCCATGTATTGTTTTTGTCAGAAACAGGATGCTGGTAATTGGGTTACGTTGTCTTTCAAAGGGAATGTGAGCTGCAGTAATGATGGGATAAGCAGGCTGCCTGTGTTATGTGTCAAAACGTGATCCAGTTGTGTTTCGGTGCAAGGCATTAGAGGACGTCCCTGAATCCGATCATATCTCGGTTCTATGTGATTTCCTCTTGTCATCCAATACCTCAAATCTGAACCAGAATCAGCCGGCGAGATCACTCAGATCACAGTCGGTTTGGTAGCATAAATAGTGAAGATGAATGGGGCAGGAACTCTGCTCGTGTGTGTGTGTGTGTATGTGTATGTGTGTGTGTGTGTGTGTGTGTGTGTGTGTGTGTGAGATGATGCATCTGTCTCTCCATCTCTATCTGTGTGCTGTTGTGCGTGTGCATGGATGTTGCATCTATATGTGCCCGATAAGAATCTATACACTCTGTGACAGCCAATATAAATCCTTTTATGAACATCTTTATCAGTCTGATGGGAGTCTCTGCACCCTGGCCCTGCTCAGGTCAGATTGTTACATCAGTGTGACAGCTCTGCCTCTACTTGTGACTCTAACCGACGAAGAAAGAGATAGACTTTATTAGTCCCTGCTGCTTCTAAAGCCACATAAGCTGCTCGTATCCACAATATAGAGGGAATTATGATAAGGCTGCATGTCACTATCAAAGCATGAAATAAAGTTTTTGGCATACTGCAAGTTTAAGTGAGAGTGAAAACAACTTAACTTTTTGATGCGATGCTGATGACGTTAGATCACTGATTAACAAGGAATTGGCTTTTTGCTTCGAAGAACCAGGATGAACCAGATGGTCAGCAGCTCTGGAGCTGATAGGTATTCAGGATCATTCTCAAAGACTATCACAGTGGATGCTTGCCAATACACAGGCTTGACCCTTGTGTTTCTGGCTGCACCTGGTACTGGGTGTTCTTTTTCTCTGTCCATGAAAAATGTCAAGTTCAGCTGGTGATCATCATGTGATCCTGCACAATAGCCTACTATTATTTGTGACCTCTTCAAGGAAAACACTTTCAGCACATACTGTTCTAATTCTAATAATACTTTATCTAAATTGTGTTTGAAAATAGCGGAAGACGAGAAAAAAGAAAAATGTTCCAGTATTCCAATATAAAACTAATGTGCTGGGTGTGAATAAACTGAGGCATGACAGGTCAACAGTAATTTTTACGTCTGCCTCATAATGTCATAATGTGACATTTCAAGCCCAAATATTTCTCTGACGCGCATCCATAAAAAGAACTTCACAGTAAAACATGGCATAACAGCTTTTCCCTTTCTTCCTTCTACTTACATATAAGCCTGATAGATATGACCCTGTAAATAAAATGAAGCAGAATTAGTTTCTTTCTTTCATCCCTCCAACAAAGTACAGATGTCACAGACAGTAATGGCTCCTCTCTCATTCTCTTGGCATAACCAGGACTGACATTTTTATAATTACAATTCTCCTTCGCCACTGTGGACCAAACCACTGTCATTACTAATTCATTCCGGGTAGATGGAGGAGGAGAGGAGGGAGGGACGGACTCTGAGAGGAAGAGGAGGGAAGGAGAGAAAAAGAGGAAGAGAAAGGTGGGATGAGTGAAGATGGCAGGGAAGGAGGGTGAGGAAGAGGAGGGCAGGATAAAGGAGCAAAGGATTGAGATAATACAGGACGAGACAGGAGGACAAGCCAGTGTTGATGCTGAAGGACAAATACGTTTGTGCGAGAGAGGAAGTTGGGGATGAACTCTTGTCTCTTCGTCTGTCCGACTAGATTCCCTCAGGGTTTCCGCTGCTGGTAGGGGACTGCAGGTGGACTCTTCCTTCCCTCTCATCCTCTCCTTCCTCTCCCTCCGTAGTCCTCGCCATGCCGCACCAGTCCTTGTTGCCATGGTAACATGGGGCGAGCCGAGCCATGCAACAGAGGGATGCAGGAAGACATAGAGAGAAAGAGAGAGAGAGAGAGAGAGGGAGAAAGGTCTAGAGGGATCCACTCTTCCATTTCTGTAATCTACGGGGAAGAGGGTGTCCCCCCTCAGGTCCACCTCAGTGGAAAAATAGATTCAAGAGATATGTTTGCTTTCAGAGAGCACATGCTCTGGATGCACACGCTGTCATCTATCTATCTGCTCGGCTTGGTTTTTGCATTTTTATCCTGTATTTTATTTGCATGGTTGTTGAGGCTTCACTGTTTAGTTTGGCATGCAGACGGCAATGGAATTAGTATCAGGAGGCGTATACAGAGACAAAAAACTTGCATAAGTAAGAGGAAAAATGTGTTGGATTGCAGCCTTTTGTGTAAGGAACATAAATCTGTTAGCAGATTTCTGATGACTGGTGCTTTTGACTGTGAATGGCAATTTATAATAGACACAGTGAACAGTAAATATGTGTGCCCCTGTAAACTTTTTGCTAATTTGCATTGCGTATCAACCACACTTTTTTACAACGTGACACCAGATGGTCCATCATCTTTACTGTAAATTAGATGTGCAGAAAGTTTTTGACTTTAGATTTTGGTTATCATATAATGTGTCTGCTGTGTGTTTGTGTGTGTGTGTGTGTGTGTGTGTGTGCGTGTGCGCATGTGCAGACCTCTTTATTGCCCCATGCCAATAGAAGCTCACTCTAAAAGCCTCCAATGCTTTTATAGTTAGTCTCTTGGTGTCAGTTGTGCGTCTGTGTTTGTTTGTATAAAAGCTGCCAGAGGATAAGCTTATTAACGCCACCATGCAAAAAAACTGGGGCTGTTAATCAGATGGCATTTTAGGCACAGTTGGAAGTGATGCGTGTGTGTTTGCAGAAATATGTACTTTAAAACAGACAGGCATACACGTGCACACACACACACACACACACACACACACACACACACACACACACACACACACACACACACACACACACATACACACACACACACTCAGTGCACATAAATAGAACAATCCAAACAAGCAACCAATTCATTACCAACTCTCCCTGCTTAGCAAAAGGCAAAGATAATAGGAAAGCAGACAGAGTGAAAGCACTGCTGTGCTTATTCAGCAGCCGAGTTTGACTTTTGAGACCAACATGAGAACGATTAGAGCACTTTATTGAACCGTTTTGAATAGCTGCCTGGCCTTGTTTATGAATAGATCCTGACTTCACAGTCCCTTGCTCATTCACCGCAACATTCAGAAGAAATTTCTTGAGCTGGAAGTAAAATCTAATATAATAATTTCATAATAATAAACTTTATTTAAATAGCATCTTTCATATGAGAAATTCAGCTCAAAATGCTTCACAACAAAGAAAGTATATCCACCAAGTGCTTCACATAAAAAAGACACTGAATGAACATAAAGCAGGGATAGAAAATTAATGATTTTTTTTCAGCTGTTTCTGGGAATCTCCAATAAACCAGCAGCAGATGATCACTGTGTTCTTGAAGGCAAATACTGAACAAGGAGTTAGCAATGAAGCTTGGTCCTCGCTAGTTATGGGCTTTGAATATATGGAGGAGGAAATCTAAATGTTCCAGGAAACCAGTGCAAGGCAGCTAAAACTGAACTCATGTGCTTCCTCCTCTTGATTTAAATTTGGTGGTGTTTTTATCTGGAAATGTTTTAATGAAGTCAGATACTTCAAATGAAAACACAACATATATTAAGAGCAGGAGTTAAGACTGACCAGAATTTACTGCACTAACTTGATTTCCTTTCCAAGACACTCTCAATTTTTGAATCTCACTCTCCCATAGCCGCCTGTTTCGCCTGCTGATAGAGGACATTCCATCCATTGCGCATTGTCTTTTACTGTCGGAAAGGTAAAATGTTCAGGCTGTCAGATGCAGTTACTGTGGGAGTCCGTGAACCTCAGAGCTCATTAGTGAGTGTCCTGTCTAAAAGCAAATCTTCAGCTGTATCCCTTTTTGTCCCTGACAGCGCGTGTGTCACACTGTGTTTCACCAGCAAACAAGCAAGCCTCTTTCTTGTTAAGCAAATATTTCATTACCTTCCATCCCGAGTTTATGCTTCTTTGTGATCAGGCTGATGGTCAATAACACACTGATTGTGTGAAGCGTGCACAGACAAATGGCATGTGTGTGCATGCGTGCATATGAGTGTACACATAAACACACAGACACATGGAATGAGAATTAACCCTGTGAAGTGAGGGGGGATAATTCCATGGTAATTAGTGGTCTGTGTAATCAGTTTTTATTTTCCTGTGCTGTTGTTAGGCGCTACAGACAAAACAAAAGGAGGCTTGCTCGCATCTCTCCCTCTCTCGCCCCCTAATTACAAACATATCCAATTAATTACACACAAGTCCCGCTTTCATCTGTGTGCACCACGTGAGAGGAGGAGATGAGAATGCAAAGCAGTCAGGCAGAAGCGGTGACACACACTAATACACCAGGAAGAAATTAATAATTAGTCACACACTGGCATCATATGTATGCACATGCATAGCCACACTCAACTTATGCTGATTTGACTATCGATTAAAAGTTGTGCAAGGTAGTTGTGCATGCATGGCGTATTGTGTGTGTCCCTCTGCGCGTGCTGTTGAGGAGACAGGTGATTTCTCCTGTGATTATTTTGTGTGTGTGTAAATAGATTGATGAGAGAGCCCCATAGCTTGTGTCCTATCAGTAGGGGGGATTAATATGCACCTGCTATATGAAATCAAAGGACTTGTTAGGATGGAGGATCCTTCAAGTCGGCCCCTGTGCATCTTCTCCTTCAATCTCAAATGCATGTCTCAGCCTATAACGTTGTAAGTCACATGATGCTCTGGTCCCAGTACGGGCTGCTTGCAAGCAACATGCTCACTTACCATATGTGCCTAGACCATAACAGCTTAGAGTCTGACTGATCTCAAAACTTACCAGGAACCTTCAGCTCTTGCTTTTACTTTCTTCATGTTCTCCTGTTCCCACATGAGTCTGCACATGTACAAGGAACATTTCAGTATGCTAATCAACTTTATGCTCCTCAGCTCTTTAAGACTCTATGTTCGTATGATGTTTTTCTCATCCACTGCCCTCTACCCTCTTAAAAGCAATCATCCTCTGTGTGCATCCAGTACCCAGGTACATGCCAGCAGTGACTGCCTTATTGCTCCGTTTCCCCGACTCCTTCCCTTTCTCTTCCTCTCCCTGTGAGGCATTCGCCCTATTTCTTTAGTCGAGAAAGCAAAGGCCTTTGGGCCTTATGTTTTTCAATTACACACGGTGCAGAGATTGAGGGGAGCTGAGGAGGGGGTACACAGAGAGAAATGGAGAGAATGCTAGCTGTCTTCTAGTCTCTGAGTGTCCCCTCAGGGAGGCTGTCCAGGTAAAGCAGAGGCGTTTGTTCTTATTTAGCGCCTGTGGCTGGCTGTGATTTAGCCTGCCCTGAGACTATAGGGCCTGAGCATAGAGGAAACAGCCTTGTTGAGGAGAGAAAAAGAGAATAAAGGTAAGTAGAATCGAGGTGAAGGTCTGGCAGAGGATAGCAGACAGAAGTGGAGAGTGAAATAAGAAATAGTTGGGAGAAGTAAAGAGGGGCAGTATTAGAGGAGGTTGTTGGGAAGGTGAGAGGAAATGAGAGTGCATATGAAAAAGGACAGAATTACAGAAATGGGTGTCTTCATGAGTACGGTGTGACGTGGGTGCTTGCTACTAGTGTTTGGGGTCATTCAATGTATGCGTGAGAAAGATTGAGACAGATTGACAAAGCCTAAGTCAGTGTCAAGCTCTAGTGACAGTAATGATTGTGTTCTCTGCCCCTTGAAACCCTTAGGTCATTGCTTTGAGCCTAGCCCTGCTCCATAGGCATTTCTGCCCCAAGGCCAAGTGTCTTTGGCTGTGAAATGGTTCTCAGTCTCACCCTCTCAATGCCAAAACCACCGTGAAGTGGACTTCAGCCTGTATCAATGACTCCTCTTCATGGACTCCTCCATTATAACCAATTCAATAGCCATGGCTGCACGCTTTCACATCAGTAGCATTCTTTGGCTGGTCTAGTTCCTTTTTTTATGAAACCCTTTATCACTGACACCCACAGAACATCAGTTCAAGGTTATTTGTGTTTTTTTCCCTCCAAGGTTGATTAGCCATGCATTCTTTCAGAGTGTGTGTGTGTGTGTGTGTGTGTGTGTGTGGAATCCCAAAGAGCCATTGTGCCCTTATTTGAGTTTTGACCACCCTCCTGACCCCCTGTGATGATTGACAGGCCTTTTGTCCAATAGAGAGGACTCACTCTGACCCCCTGCTGTGGCTGCAGTATTGTTTTGCCGTGGGGTTTTGTGGAATCTGAAAAATTGTTTCAGTCTGAATTTCTTTGAGGTGTCATTGGATGCTTACTCCCATGGAAGCACGCACAAGTACATGCACACTCATATGGACGCTAGAGTCACAGACACTCACACACCTTTGATCTTTACACACACCACTAGAGCCCTCAGCCCCTTTGCCTTTCCCACTGTCCATCCCTGTCAAGCCCTGTGGCAGCCCAATGGCTTTTTGTCCATTCTCTCACCCCAGTGGCAGTAGCTTTGTCCTCCTTTAAAGCATCGAGTAGACATCTGCCTTGCATCACCCCAGGTGGCTTTGGAAGAGTATGTCACAGCCAATTTACTAATATTGAATACAGTAGCACACACTTGTCTTACAGTGCCATGAATCATCTCGCCTTTTCTGTCAACAGCTTTTATTTTACCATTGGTTGAATGTACCCAGTACATAATGTTATGTTAGAGAAATGGACAAAAATAGTCTGGAAGCATTGGTTTAATCCCAAGAGAATACAGTCCCAGACAGTCGCCCTTTCACTCACTTGGCCTGATGTTCATTGTCTTTTGTGAAGGTGATGTTGCAAATACGGCATTACCACCCAATTCCTTTTTCCTAGCTTAGTTAACCCTTACCTTTCACTTGGCTGGTTTTTGTGGATTTTTGAAAAGAAAAATGTCAGGTTTTTACCCAGTGGTAATAATAATATTCATATCAGCAGGTAATTACAGTTCCTTCAATGGAGAGTTAATCCACATGTGCCCTCTCTGTGTTATCGGGGTGCGTACCAGGGGAGCTTTGGAGGTAGGCCCATAGAAAGACCTAAATTACTCTTTTATTCTGGGAGGAAGACACACATAGAGGTTTGTGCATACACACTCCTATATGACACCCACATACTTCCGCCTCTGTCTGTTTCTCTCTCACACGCACACACCTCCCTCATTCCCCTCTCATCGGCGCCATATCTCACTCCATTTCCCCGTACAATGGCTGTGCTGTATTAGAACCGTGCCTGAACCCGTGCAGCCGTGGTCTGTCCCCAGGCCCAGACTATGACACAGTTGGCTGGGACAGAAGAAAGACCCTCTGGCCCTGCCTCATTAAAATGGTAAAGAGCTGGAGGAGGATAGGAAGGCTAATCCTTCTACCAGTACCCTCCTAGACTCCTCATCTCCTGGCCTGAGACCGGGCTTGCTAAAATACATAGCCCCTGGGAGATGGAAATGATAGGGCTCAAATGGGACAGTTTAGGGGCTCGGAGAGACGGAAATAGGTTCAGGGGGATTTTGAGTGTATCTGCGCTTTAGTGGCACACAGCTATTCAGCAGAGTGTGATCCTAGATTTGTAAACATCAAAATTGTGTTTCATCCTTTTTAACATCAGCAGAGAATTTTTTATAAAGTACAAAAAGTGTAAAATGATTGAATGTTGAAGATTTTGACTGTAAATTGGTTTTCAGCATGCCCAAACCTTGGCAATGTGACCCTTTTTATAGGCCCTGATCAAAACATTTTGGCAGCTGATTCATCCATATTATACAGTATCTGTGATTATTGAGATGCCAGATGGATAGTTTTATATTACTGAATGAAAAGTCAATCACAGGAACACAAGTCATGTTAATTGATGTCATATTCACAAAAGAAGTTTCAACACTCATGAGTACTGTGAATACTCCAGTTTATCCCAACCTTTTCAGCATATCGGTAAATAATTTTCATGCTTTTTTTTTGTTTTGTTTTTAAAAAAAAATCAAACTTAGCTCCAAGGCCAGTGCAGCAACACCCACACTGCATCAGTCATTCAGTCACTCAGTTTGTAAGTTGCAGGGTTTGCAAAGCAGGAGGAAAGCAGGGAAATGTTGTTAATTTCCCTAAAGACTGATGTTACACAGGCTAGATGAGTAGTGACAACAATAATCCCTTTTACTATTACCAGGGTGACAGCCAGCAAAAAATGCTGCGGTATATTTTGTGGTATTAATTGCATTTATTGATTGCAGTTTGAACGCCACAGTGCCAGCAACTTAATAATGCAGCAATTGATCGAATACACAATTAGTGTTACATGTACAGGTTTTACCATTTAGGGAGTATTAGTTCCGGTAACTCTACACACCCAGAACAATGGGAAAGACGTATAGAGAAAATGGATGAGGTTTGTCAATTCGCTTACTCAGCGGGTCCACCTGACGGCTTCCCGACAGATAATGATGCTCAGCTTTCATCCCACGGAGAGAGACGGAGAGAGAAAGTCAGGAAAAGGGTGAGCGAACCCATCTGTCTGTGTCCAAAGTTAAAGCACTGAGGCAGCACTCCCCTCCAGACTGCAATTAACCCGCTCTAGAGGCTGCAAGGAACATTCAGTCCTGCGGCTGCTACTGAGAACGAGACCCTGACGAAGACCCTGACGGTCGCCTGTTTGGACTGTATTAATGTGGCTGGCAGTGGACGATCACTAGTCTTATATTTGTGCAGTTACTGAAGGATTTTCATGAAAGCATGGAACAAAATATAACAAAATACTATTGGCAGACATTATAATTTATGCACGTTGTAGCCTGTATTTATAGTGTTTAATTAGATCACACTTAACTTTCCTTCTCTGTTGTTCTCCAGACTCTGAACTGTATAGTGTTCACACTTTGCATATATTCATGCTATAATATTGAGAATGTGCTGTTTTCCAACTCTGCACGTTATTTTTGATGTCTCATTTTATTATGACTTCCTTGGCTGATCGCAGCAATTTTTCCATCACCTCCTCAGTGAAACAATGAGCTTCCCACAGAGACAGAAGAATTAGCTGTTTTGTGGAAGGCTTTAGTTAGAAATGCTTATCATAACAGGGTAAGGCTCGGCTCTCGTCATTGTCTGGATGTGTGTGCGTGCAGGCCATATTGCCAGACTGTGGATGACTTCATTCATTCACTGATTCATTTAGCCCGCTCATCTGCCTCAAGTGACTTCTGAATCTGCACACAAAGGATGTGGACAGCAACCAAACAGCCTCTGAGGGCCTATTGAGAAAACTGTAGCTGATTCAGGGCAATAAGCACCACATCCTGTTAACTGTGATTATAAGAATTATCATGGCATACATGTTAATGTACTCATTATGTGTAATTTCCATTTCTCTGTGCGGGGGTGGTAGTTTCTGCCAGAGACTGAAGAATTATTATTTTCAGAAATTGCTCATTCAGTACAGTTTGTGAGTGCAAAAGCATTGCTTTGAGGACAGTTTCATCTTCCCCGCCCCTCCCTTGTTTCTTTCTCACCCTGTTTTCTTGCCAAATTAGTGTGTTGTGCCTAACATACAGGGATTGGACTGGGAGCGAAGGCTGTGATTTGGCATGTACTTTTTGTTTGTTGTCTGTATACGATCACAGCATTCATCGTTTTTGTGGTTGTGTATTGTTAGCAGTGCAGCACTTTTGCCTGTCACTTCTGGCGTTTATTTGACTGACATACTGTACTCGACTGTACTATACAATGGTGTTATATTTCAACAGTCTCACATTCACACTCAGAAGCGCACACATCAACACACACAGTGCCTATGTGTCAGCTGGCAGTTAGCCAAGGCCATAGTCATAAGGCAGTGACAGTCGATGACAGCAGTAAGATTAAAGGGTGTGGGAGTTGTGAGTGGGGCTGAAGACTGGCAGCTCCATAAATATCCCATGCAGGGATGCCCCTAATGTTTCAGAGCACCATATCATCACATAGCCGCATCATAGAGGACAGAGCTGGTATAGTGAGATTTGGATGTGGCTGTGTGTGTGAAGGAGACCGCACAGTTAGGTTGAAGCATCCTGTGTAAGACAAACCCATTTACCAAACCACCTCAGAGGAAGCAGATAGATTAACATATGATTCTTCTTATTTTCCGTAATAATCATTTTATTCCAGTCACTGCCAAAACAATTATTTGATTCATTGATTAATGGATTTACAACAAATTAATGGACCACAAATCACTTTAATCATTAATTTATTTCATTTATCGTGCAAAATGGGATTTGCTGTTTTCTTTTGTTTTGTATTATTGTAAAGTTCAGGGATTTGAGAATTTCAGCTTGGTTCTATGTGTTCTATATGTTCTGTCATTTTATAGAGTTCACCATTAATTGATCTCAAAAATAATAAACAAATAGTAACAGTAATCATAAATGCACAGCCCTAGATCTAGTGATATTTTTAAATCAGTGAACATGCCTGAGTGGAGTGCCTCAGTCTGTCTTATATTCCAGATACTGAGCTTATTTGTAGAAAAATTGAACTGTAGGAGGTTTCACTAGATACAGAATGGAAAGACATTTGTAGCGGCTATTTTGGATTTAGTCTTCAAACATGGTTAAAGAAAGCACATTTTGTTTTTAAAGCTCCACATGTGCCGCTATCTACACAGACAGGCACACACACACTGACTCACACGCTCTTAAACAGACACACACTCAGCAGTATAAATGCTGTTTTCTCACTAACCAAGCCTTGCAGTCACATGCATAAATGCTACACTGGATACTCACCCACTGACACAGTCCCCCTATTTCCAAAGCAACACACATACACATGCACAAAAACATATACAGTAAACACCCCCCCCCACACACACACACACACACACACTGAAACAGGGTGATAAACAGCTGGAGGGCCTTCTGTAATTAAACCTGCACTGCTGTTTGTAAGCTGTCAATGCATGTATGTGGGCAGACACACACACACACACACACACACACACACACACAGGCACATTTTCTGTTACATTTGCATCTCATGCGTTCTTTCTCTCAAGGCTGAGCAAATTTCAGAGTGCGGTGTAGAGATGAGTGGTGCCTATCTGACTCAATTAGACCATGAACACTTCTGCAGGTGTATTATCGTGCTGCCAGAGCAGTTCAGCTTTTCACTGTTTGAAGATTCAAATCAAAAAAAAAACAAGTGTTCATTGTAGACTTTATTGATCTGCTTGGTGGGAAAGTATGTGAAGTATAAAAGTTAGTATTTCCTTTTTTTAGGTTTCTGTTGCTTTTCTTCTTTTCTCTCTTGGTTTTGTTTTCACTCTAATCTTTCTTCTGCATTTTGTTGTGTGTGTTCCTACACGTGTGTGATGCATGTTCAGATGGTTTGTGTACACTGTTGTTTGTGTTTATAGTGTTTGTTTTTGTGTGTCGCTTTAGCCGACACGTGCATGTGTGTGCGCACACATTCCTATGTCCCCAGTGAGGTGTGCTCTCAGCTCTGAGTGGGCGTTTCACAGACAGCCAAGAGACCAGCAGAGAAATTTCCCATCAGCCAGTGCAGTGTGCGGCGCAGGTTAACCACTGAAGGCTCTGAAATCCATAGTTGCAGCACAATACAGACTCACTCTCGCTCTTCCCCTCACTCTCTCTCTCTTTCTCCCTCACTATTTCTCCCTCACTCCCTTGCTCTCTCTGTCTCCCCAGATGAATCGGAGCAGAGATGAAAAGCTTTCAGGAATGCTGGCAGACAGGCAGTGCTTTACAGTAATCTAACCTGGGGAAGATGAAAGCCAGCTGGGAACCTGGGAATAGAGTGGAGGGAAGGGGGGCGAGTGAGAGAAAGAGAAGGACAGGATAGAGTTTTGGGAAAGAAAGGAGCAGAAGGTCTAGATGGGAGAGAAAGAGTAAAAGAGCTGAGTGAGAGAAGGTTTGTGGAGAAAAGGGACGTAGAGGTAACAAGAGATGGATAGTTTGTAAAGAACTCTGAGGGAATAGATGAAAAAATGGGTAAAATGCTTGGAGGAGAGAGATGGGATAGTTAGAGGATGAGGGAAAGAGAGAAGACCAAACTTAACTGGAAGTGGGATGGTAGTTGTTGTTTTTTTTATTGTTATTATTGTCAGCCATGAAGATATTGGATAATTCAATTTCATTACAACTTTCATATTATCATTCCTATTCATTATGATAGTATTGGACAAGTTAACTGCTGAGCTCTAACTTAGTCGGCATAGTTCTACTTTTAACTGTCTAATGAATGATTGTTCTATTATACATTTTATCCTTGAATTTATGTCCAGTGAAAGTTATTTAGAATCATGCTCTACTTTTATTTTATAATGTTTTTTTTCTCTATCTGTCTTTATTTCCAGACCAGTAGAAATAATGGCCAAAACTACAAAACTATGCACTTTGATCTCTCTTCTCTTGAACCTTCTAAGAATAGCTAATTACATTTTAAAGAAACCGATTTTTACTTCGTAGAAATTTACGCCATTAATTTGACTTTTAAAACAGTTTCAGGATTTAAGTTGTGTTCTTTTCTTGTCATGTATAATAGCGACGTGGTTGGTGACAGACAAGGGAAAATGAAAGCAAAACACTAAGGTGCGGATTAAGTGAAAACAAACCATGAAAACGGGCTGCTACATTTGGCATTGTAATTACTGTAAGTCAGTGTCATTTGGAGAGGTTGACACATAGTGTAATTGCGGCTGTCATACAGATGACAGCAGCCCAACACAAACCTGTGGAGTTTAAATTTCAGATCCTCTTCAGTGGAACAAACTCAATTGCAACACTGCTCAGTGAACACTGAAGTAGCATCAAGTGTACCACTGTTGTCACTCGAAATGGCTTTGGCAGGTGGAAGGGGGAGGCTTTCTTTGTGTGTGCGTCTCTGCGTGTGTGTTTGTGTGCTTGTTCTTTGAATCATAATGTAGGTGGAGCAGGCCTGTCGCTGCTGTGACAAATCCAACCTCATGCACCTTGTACTTCCTGCGCAGAATGAGAGAAGCGCACCACAGCATAACGCTTCCCCACCTAATTGAAATTTTGAGGTATAAGAGGATTTCTGCACAACGTGAGCTGACAGGCTCCATTCACCAAATATCCTCTTAGACCTCTCTCTCTCTCTCTCTCTCTCTCTCTCTCTCAGAAAGAATTAACTTTTATCTGTCGTCAAGTTTTATTGCAGCTTACACCCATCTCTATCTGAGCGTTCTGCAGGTGTTCTGTCTCACTTCCTCTCAATCTCTCCTCTTTGTCTCTTTCTCTCTCTCATCTGGGCTTGCTCTCCTCCGACAGGGACGCTTGGTTTTTCTGTTTGCTCGTCATACTTTTTGATATGTCATATTGTAAAAGGGCAGAATAGGTAGGGGAGGAATGAATGTAGATAATAAGATAAGAGATGGAGGATGGAGAGGAGATGGGAAAGGGATAGTGCTGAGGAGACGAGGCAGAGCGGGAGCTACAAGTAAGACAGACAGTGTCTGCGGTTATTAGATGCCCTTAGACTGTCACATCAGCAAAGTCATATTCACCACATATACTTTAAATCCACTGTGTGAAGGGAAAAATACAGAACAATATTCAAGTTATGAGTTTATGCTTTGCCACATTAGGATTAATATCAACTCGGAATTGAATTTTCCGCAGCGACTGATTGCGTGTTTGTTCATTATGTTTTACGCTACAGTAACTAATATGTTTCCCATGTTTTGAATCCATGTAATTACACCCAGACACATCTACATGCTTACACATTGAACCATAGTCGCAAAGGTATCGTTTGTATTCAAACACGCTCCTTTTATTTATTCCCTCGTCTTTGCGATTAGATAACCAACCATCCTGAAACAACACGCTCATTTATTTATGGGGTGAAGTTATTTGACTCCCACTGTGAAGCCTCCATTATCATGCACAATACACTGCTTTTGTGCTACAGCATAATGCATGGGCGTGAAACTCTAATGTGCTCCCTTGACAAAGAAGCGCTAATTTTAGAAAAAAACCTCCCGTGGAGCCAGTGAAAGGACGGCTCATACTTGTGATGTCTTCATTGGTATGAGCGCGGGAATGTTTTTGAAGATGATACAGAGATCAAGATTTTGCTGATCAGTTCATGACCAGGTTGGGAATCATATCCTTGACTCTTAATTCTTTTAGGAAACATGAATGGAATACATTAGTTGGTTAATATCACAAAACTCGAGGCGATTGTCATAGCACCTTGTATTGAGTGTCACTCAGCCTAATGCATTATAGTGATTTTCTCTCTCACAAGCCCAAAAAACGCCTGTTGCTGTGTAGAGGTTTAAGAAGGGCTGTGGCCTAATGATGCAATTCCAGCGTGTCAGACATAATTCAGGGTGAAGTATTGCACCACATACAGGGAGACATAGAAATGAACTTGTGTTGTGATTAATGTGTTTGCCTGTGGTGGATGTTTGCAGTGAGAATAAGATGAGACGAGAAGAGAAAAAAAAATAGAAGTGACTTAAAGGGGCTGGTTGGATTCCCTTGGATACATGCAGTGTTTCCTTGCTCTTTTTTAGCACTATCTTGTGGCAAATGTCCACTGCAAAAAATTTGTAACTTGAGCAAGATGCCAAGGATTCATATACTGACAGGAAAGATTGACAACCTGTGGCTACAAACAAGATTTGTTTAGACAGTGTTTTTTTTAGTTTTTGTGTTCTCAATGCAAATTTACAAGCTCAGATAGTTGGTACTGTAGTTTCCAATTGCCTACAAGAGATTAAAGATCTCTAGATTTGTATAATGCTTAAAGCACAGTTGCATGTTAACATAATTTCTTCCAAGTTTTTATTTTTATTGTGGTAAATATACAAGGTGAGATGCGTAGTGTTGTGGCAAAAATAAGGCAAATGGCAAAAATAAGGAATGTCTGTTCACACATGCCTCCTGTGTCCTGGATCTGCCGGACATTGAAACAATGATATCAACCAGTTGTGTGGTTATTGGGACACTCAGCCATCATGGAATGCATCCAAACCAGTTTCAGCGGACACTGACCTTTAGTCTTCTTGCTCTCTCTCAGTCTCACCTTCTTTCCTCCACTGATTGCCACTGCAATCGCACATGCCTCGAGGGTTTACCGCAGTGTTACTCCTCGCTCGCCTTGTCCTCCTCACTCTCCTTGTTTTTCATTTTCTCACTCTCTGCCTGTCTCTTTGTCTCCCTCTCTCTGTCCCCTGCTATGCCAGCAATGCAATTTTTCACCTCAGTGGGAAAACAGGTATAATAGAGGGAGTGCGCTAGTCTGTTTAATAAAGGAGTAAAGGCAAAGAGGAGAGATGAGGGGGGGAAAAGGAAGTGCCCTTGGGGCTGAAAACAAGGGAATATACACACATACTACATGCGCACATACACACTTGCACAGACAATAAGAAGAGAACACAGAAATTCACACCTGCTTATCTCTGAGGAATTGCTTGTGAGGTGCTTCCCTATTTAATTAGAAACTTTGGTAGGTACCTCATAAATCACCACAACATAAAACTGAAGGGTAGGCAATGAATGCTCCACATATACACACTGGTGCACTCACACATACGCACAAATCTGCACAAGTCCGAAAGGAAAGGTAAGGCCATTGGTAATTCATGAATTCATGAGTGTGTGCTCTTCAGCTTCAGTCAGTGATCCATAGATTTAATATGTGTGTGTGTACCACTCTGTACCGAGACTAGTCTGTCTTTACCATCGAGGCTGACACCAGTAGAATATTTTACCACTGCTTTACATGATTTCTGTTATTTTTGCGTACTTTATCAGCTTTTAAAAAGAGTTAAAATTCCCCATCCTAAGATCATGTTACTGAACTCTGTGATTACACCTGAGCAAAGTGAACAGAGATAGTGTTGTGGAGAGAAACAGAGCATAGGGGTGCAGAAAGGTCACTATGTGTACGGGACGGTGTGTGCACACGACTGTGCATGTGTATTAATGCTTGAACTCGGGGCCTGGTGTGTGTGTCTGTGTGTGTCTGTGTGTGCGTGTGTGTGTGTGTGTGCTTGTGTCTCCAGAGTTATTCTGATGGCAGTGTGTGGTAACGGGATCCAGGGTGATGTCTGCTCTCAGACAGCGTCTGGCTCTCAGCTCCCCATCTATTATTCACACACCTGGACACACACACACACACACACACACACACACACACACACACACACACTCTCTCCCCTAATGCCTTACTCTTTTCTACACTTTCCTTTTCACATTTGTGGCTGAACATTTGAAAGTTCAGGTTTGTTTACCTTTTCTTGGCATTTTCCCGGTGAATGTATGCGTGGAACTGTGTGTGTGTGTGTGTGTGTGTGTGTGTGTGTGTGTGTGTGTGTCTTTGTGTGTCTTTGTGTGTCTTTGTGTATTTATGTATTTGTGCTTATCTCCCAGGAAACCAATCACATCCTTGAAGTCAATGAACTGCTCGGTTTGCCCTGGTAAACAAGCTGAAAATTAGTATTGACCAGAGAGAAGAGGACACACTGATAAGCAGTAAAGGAAAGAGATAGATAACCACTAAAACAAAGCATAGTCTGGAGAAAAAAAGGCAAAGAAAGAAAGAAAGTTGTCAAAGTCATCCCTCCACCTTGGCTCAAGTTGATCTGAGCCTGTCAGTAGGTCATTATCAGACCTAGACATCTCTTTGGGGACCTGGCCCTTCTCTACCACCATTTTGGAAAGGCTGCTGATTGACATTTATAGACACAGACTATGGTCCAATCAAGAAAGGGCTATTGAATTTGCCTCGTTAAGGTGAAAGAATACACCCCTGTTACTGTGTTGTGAAACAGAACCTTACGTAGGGATGGATAAAGGTCACAGTGGGAGTGTTTGTGAGATGATCCTGTGAATGTTGATCAAAGTCTGTCACCAGACCATTCATCCCGTTCAGCTGAAGTTCCTGAGAAGAGAGAGATACCTGTTCTATGTAAAGCTGATCTAAGGTTTTTTCTCATGATGCTATTTTTGTGTGTCCAGTTAATCATGACCTTAGGTTATCTTAGGTCCTTTACTCAAAAGACAAACAGATCCTCCACTCATTATCCTCAACGGTTGGATAGATTAGTGATTGACACTTAGGATGTGGTCAGCTAATTAAAGTACCATTAGGTTTATTTATGCGATTCAATGGAAGAATGGGCTTCATTGTTCTCCCATTGTTTTGATTTTTCAGTCTTTGGTCTGGACCTAAACAAATTTACAAACAAGCTTTCATCCACATTTTCTTGCTGCACTTAAGGTAAAGGATTTGGTTGGAAATTTACCATATCCAAAGCCTGCATGTCAGTCACTGTGGGAGGACAGGAGGCAGGGAAGTTAGGGAGCAGTGTTGTGATAAACATAAAAGTGGATAAAACTCCAAATCATTCTCACTAATGCAAGAAAACACAAACATATTGACATTTAGAGTTTTAGGAAGTACTCCATTTTCATTTCTTTTTAAGTCAGTATGATGTTTATTACTCTATACTCATATAGCAAACTCACAATAAATGGATTCTTAAGAGGAATCTATTTCACCTACAAGGAGAAACAGTGGTGAAAGTAGATAGTTCATTCCATCATATCCTCCTCAACCTTCTCCTCCTTTCCCTCTTCCCTTTGCTTCTCTAACATCAAAGCTAGCCGTCTCATGCTCTGCCATATGTCCAGCTTCATGGGTGCTATAATTCTCACAGGTGTGGACACACATGTATAAACACACACACACACACACACACAATGCAGAACCCCTGACTATGATCTCAATGTGATTGTACTCAGGGGGGCTGTATTTATACTATTCAGCCTGCTTGAAACAGTTTGCCAGCCGCTCTCCTTCAAATGAATGGCATCCATAGCTCTGAGTTTGTGCACCGCTGTGTCGCCTGAAAGGCCAAGTCTTGATTCGACACAATAGGCTGATTTGGTGCCCTCGCTACTACGGGGAGCATGTTGACTTCATTAATGGCTCCCAAAGCCTTTTAGCTCTCACACAGTGGCCTCTGGTCTCAAAATATAATAGGGTGCACACCAGTCTGTAGCACTGCCACCGGGTTGCACCTAATCACTAATAGAGACACAGGTGGTGATGTGCGCTCGAATTATGCCGTTGCCTCCGTGGGGTCCTTGAGGCCCAGCCAGTAGCTGCAGCAGCAGCAGTGGTGGGAACAGCAGCTCTTATCACTGCAGAATAAACGGGGCACGAAAGGAAAAACAGTAGAGGAAATAATTGGTTTGAAAGAGAAATGTGCGTATGGGTTTTTCTCAGCCAGACCAGGTATTTGTCTGCACTAAATGAGGTCTGTCAGGAGATGTCTACCTGTCGCCTCGAACACCCTGCTGTGGCTCTAATGAGACAGTGTAAGAGGGATTGGATAGGAAAAGATGGAGGGAAAGAAGGACGAGGAATAGAGGGATCGCGTAGAGGGAGACAGGTTCTCACAACTTCTGTGCTCAGAAAAAGTGATAGAATTATGCATATTTTGAGAAAACATGGCAAAACTGGAAAATGAATTGACTAAGAAATGATGCAAAGACCAGGAGAACATAATGGAAAAAAAGAATAAGACATGGAGCAGTTGTTGAACAAGAAATAGGAAAGGGACAATTGTCCAGATGAAGCGAGGCTTGCTGCTTCACTGGACACACTGAATACATTTGGATGTGTTTCGTCTGATTGACTTGATAGAAGAGCCTTTCCCGTTCACTTCCCCATAGATCATTAAGTGCCAGGCTATTTTCCTATATTATCTGGAAAAAAATGGGAACCATCAAGAACCATATACCCACAGGAAGAAATGGAAAACAAAAACAAGCCATCAAGTCTGCGAGGCTTTTTATTTCTCATCACATCTGACAGTGGGGAGAGTGAAGGGTTTTCAGTCTAAAAATCTGTAAGTGCTATCAAAAGAGAATGAATGTAAGACAACATACAAAATGCAGTGTTCTAGCAGCAGAGGACTCTGCAACAAACACACCAAGAAACGGAGTGAAATTTTGAAAAGAATTGAAGGAGAAAAATTCAGAGAAACTGAGTGAGTTGTTAGAAGTCAAACGGTCACAAATGTTCTCAAGATTGAACCAGCCGTAAGCCTGCAGGTATTTGAGTCAACCTCATGACTTACAGATTGAGACAGAAGGAGAGAAAGAGATAGAGGGAGGGAAAAAGAGCAGAAGCAATAGCAGAGAAGCGAAATGAGTAACAAAAGCTGAGCTGTGAGCCCCCTGCCTGGTCACAGTGCTCTAAGGCAGCTCAGCAGTGAAGGAAATGATAGCAGGGAGACCTGTCACTCACCCTTTGAAGCCATGGGGGAGACTGAGGGAGGAGAGGAGAGCGGGGGGAGAAATGAGTTAGGAAGCCTCCAGACACTTGTCCCCTTTCACGTCCAACACCATCATCCCTCACAATAACACTCTTGTCCTTCTCTTTGCCTCTCTCCTTGCTTTTTCTGTCGATCTCTCAGCAGGGGGATAAGGTTAGATTAGTAGGCCACATGGACCTGCAGGCTAACAGGTACCACACCTTTAATGCCACAACGGTCAGTCAGTGAGCCAGGGGTCCCCCTGTGGCTCTGTCTGCTGTAGTGTCAGATCCCAGATGTGAGGTGCTGAAGGTTGAAGTAGCACCAACAGAAACAAACATAAGTGCACATCTGCCTGTTCACTTGCAAAGCTTAAAATTGATTTGTGTTCTTTCCTCTGCCTTTTTGTATTTCTTCACCTTTCTCTTAGTTACTTTGACTTGCCACTGCTATGACACACTAATACCCCCATTGTCTTTTTCTATGACTTTTATATGAGTTGGGGAGGTTTTCCACAGGTTTCTTTTAACCTCCTCCTCCAAAACAACCTCGCAAAAATAAAGCATCTGCAACTGATTAAGCTCAATAAAATCAAACCCAACAGGAGGGCCATTATAGGGGTCAATATTCTGCATAGTTTTGACACTGCCAATGCAAGTCCTTTGTAGTTACTTCCCTGCTAACAATGACATTTCCCTGTTTTGCACCCACAAAGCACCTTCCCTTACAGTGCAAGCATCCGGGGAAAAGCATTAATTAAAATCCTGCTGTGTAGCAGATATGCCTAATCGCGAACATAAAAAAGAGAATAGTGAATTAAAGCACAGAATGAGTTCAGTTCCACTCTGTGGGGTTTTTTTGCCCACTCATCCTCCTATAGAGAGAGAGGACTTGAGCCGGAAGGAAAGAGGAAGGAAGGAAGGCAGGGGGAGTTTTTAAAGTGTCATTAATGAACTGAATGAATATTTTGCTTCCATAAAAGAAAGCAGTAAAGCATTGAGTTGATGTCATACCTTTGGATAACTGCAAGATGTCCCCATTATAGCTTGTCATAAAGCATAAAATACTATGCCAAGAGACATTGTACATGTACAAGTACCATGCCATTAGTCATTCATGTGTCACCTGCACGACTTGTTTTCCAAACCACACATCTTTAGTGCCTTCCTCTCTGGCCAGTCTTCCTCTCAGACAGACTAAAAACATCTGTCTGCCTTCGATTGTCCCTAATAACTCTTGGCGACGAATAGCGGCTCATGTGCAATTCTCAGCTCCAGTAATACTACGTGACCAGCCTGGCATCCCACATTAGCGTGCCACATTCTCATTGATACCCTGAGATTAATGTCAAATCATCCACACTCCCCCACTAGTCTCGCACCAGTCCATCTCGCCTAAAGCTATATATCGAGGCGTTGAATGTGGAAGAAGAGGGTTCGTCCTGGCATTGATTGACACTGAGAGATGGATCTAGTCTGCCTCCTAGTCCCGCTTCCTTGTGTTATCCTCCACGCTCCCCCTCCTTTTTACTCTGTCTGCCATATGTTTCAGTGAGCTGGACAGATTTGGGCAATCAGACAGCCGCCATTGTATTGCTGTCGGTATGAATAGAATGCGTGGAGAGACACATTGCCATTATGTGGTGACGATATGTTGATTCCTTTCTTCTTGTCTCTTTCATAGTGAATGTTCCTCTCGGTTGTCTCTGTCTGTCTGGCTGTCTCTCTTTCCAGGCTCTTATTGCATGTCCTGCCTTGCCTGCTTGAATGTCTAACACTCTGCTGTGGTTTGACAAAGAGGGTCGAAACCTGAGCGAAGTGTGCCAGGTCGGGTTACAGTGGCATTTGGCATGTGGCTGTGCTGTTGCCGCACCAAAATGTTTCTGATTGGTATCTTGTACAGGGTAGAGACGTGAAGAGGTTCTAAGAGGAGAACTTCTGTGTGCACTTTTTTGCTTGTACTGTAAAATAACTCATACAAACATTGGATTATTAAGATGATTGTGATAGTAGTAGTCACTGAATTGAGCCATGAATGAGCTACAGATTTTTTACAGAGTTTTTATTATGATAACATTTTATCTCAAATTTAATTGCTGAGAGTCCAGTAAGGAAAAGCAACAGGTTGACAGCAGTTTAACCCAAAATGTCTACCCACTTATTTAAAAATATAAAGAGGAGTAAATGCATGTGAAGTCTGTTATCATTCATTGCTTTGTAAAACTAATTTATATCCAGCTGCAGCATGAAATAGGAAGCAGTTTTGCTGAATCTGGCATTTACAACATGATTCAGTTCATCATTTCTTCCTGCAATTGCTGATCTTAGTGTTGAACAACACTACCAATAATGCATACTGCAACAGTCTTGTTATTAAGCACAAGTTTCTTTTAAAGCGTTTTCTCTAAGTACGTTTTAGAACAATGCTCATCATTTAATCCTACCCAGCAGAAAAAAAGTTCATGACCCTGCTTGGCTGCAGAAATGTTGGCACCGACGCTGGGTTTGCCCGTGCACGTTTCAGGGATTTGGTGGAATTCCTCACACAAGTGTTGTGGTAATTTAAGTTTCCCAGCATGCTGTATGACTTTGGATGACATTCTGCTCCAGCCCACTCACCTCGCTGTGGTTGCATGGCCCTTGTCAGACCGTAGTGATACTATAGTCAGCAGCTTATTCTGGCTTCCACCCGCAGCATGTTGGTCATGGTGTGCGTTCCAGCCATGGTGCGTTAGTGTGTGTGCCACGCGTAACAGACTGCAACTCTGTGTGACTAGCCTTCCTTTTGCCACCCCAAAATCCATGCTGTTGCAGGCAAGGACACAATCCTTCCATCGCTCTGCTCACTCAGGACCACACACATAGTTCCTCCCCTTCAGTTATTGTCTGTTTTAGGAAGCACACTTTCAGTATGCTGTTTGCCAAATGTAACCAGAGGGGGTAGTTCTGACTATGCATTTCCTACAATTAGCCACAATCGTCATCTGCACTAACACTACTACAGCACTATTTTTAATGTCTCCTGAGGATTGACTAGACTCGCAATCTATCTTAGCGCTTGATGTAAAGTAGTTTCTACATAATGGCACATCTAAAATCAATAGGAGTGCTCAGATGTGTAACCAGAAGTACTGAATTTCAAAGGGCAATTTTCAGCGGAAGAAGGTTACAGAGGGGCAACAACATTATTGACCTATGGTATGTAAGGTGTCTGTGTCAAAAAAGCAATCTATGTTTTGACATTCTAATAATTTGATACTCTTGAACTTGATATTTTTGCACATTTTCCAGCTTATAAGATATTGATTTTCTTGCACAACACAATATAAACAATTTAAGCGTGTCCTACTGTTATTTTATTTCTGCATAAAACAGCATATGCATGATAAGGCAAAGTCTCCAGCAGCACAGTTTCACCTGCTTCAAAATGGATTCCATGCAGAGTCAGAGGAAGTGCCGTAGTTTCCATGTGCTTTTGTGGTGCACAGTGCCAACGTGAGGAAACTGAGAGAGGGTACTCCTGTGGATTTCACACCGGAATGGCTTCCCTGTCTGTATCACACCTTCTGCTAGCTGTTAGCCCCATGGAGAGAGGGAGATAGTCACTTTGGGCACATTATTTTTCATTGACAGATTCAAAGCAGAAATGCCATCTGCACATGGGTTTGCATTTGTTTTTCTCTGCACTGTCACGCTGGAACTGTTTTAGAAATGTATCTACAGTTGGCTGTGTTTCTGATATTTCAACTCTCCCCTCGCATTCTCTTATACTTTCATGGTAGAGCCTGAGCACATGAGGGATTGTCACTGATCTCAAAAGGTCTGAATAGCTTTAAAAACACTCCATAAATATGTTAGTGTTTGTGTGGCAGTGGAGATCATAAAGAAAGGTGCATCTGTACTGCATTTTTACTGCAGAAGCCACTGTCTTTATCTCCGTCTCTAGTGATGGTGTCAGTGTAGTTATCCCTCACAGCCACCAGGGGGATACAGTTTATGGCCAGGGTGGTCGCTTTATGGAGGTCTGGGGCTGTCTCTTTATGATCTCTGGTGTAGCGTGGATTTCCCCCACACGTGCACACGCACACAGAGCCCGACACAGACAGAGCTGTTCAAGGATTGTTTGCTAGTCACATTTTACAGGGCCGAGGAAGTGTGCTCTGTGAGTCAAAAGTGCCAGTAACTGTCCCCGCTCTCCCTCGAGTATCCGTCATTACCATATGAGTAGACAGCCTGTGTGTGTGTGAGTGTGTGAAAGAAAAAGAGAGAGTGAAACGCCAATGTTTCTATACATGCAAGTGCTTGTGAGAAGACGCTTATTTGCATGCATTAACATGTGGGCCCAGTGCATCTCTCACCTTCCCACTACTCTGAAAAATGAAGTCTGTCTAGCAGTGAATGTCTATTGTGTAGTGCTAATGTGATAGCAGAGATTAGCATTGTAATCCATTTAGCATAGAGCAGCTAATCCACTTTATTACTGTTGAAAAGGAATCAGATAATATTGGCTAGCACCACTGTAGCTGCCTTAATGATTTTAGGCTGATGAAAAAATTACTTTAAGATATATTAATAATTGCTGTAGCTGACAATGAAACTAGGATTAGTCGTTCCATAACAAAACATAATCATTAGCTTTGGCTTTCCATCAAGGGAATTGAGGTACTGGTTGTGTTCAGTCTACGCTGAGAAGGTTTTTTGTGTGCATGTGTTTTTGCAGTATTAAAAATTCTATACTATGTTTAATGTAACACTGTAGATGGATATTTTGGAGCATTATTCCTTTAATGAATTGATATTAGTGGGATGAAGACTGTAACTGTTTTAAAACCTACAAGCCTGGGGTGACCCTGCTGTGCTATTTTAAAAAACAGGGTAAAATTGCTATTAAGTTTGTTATGTGTGCCAATTATTGTACAAATAACTCCACTCGTCTTTGATTTCTCTCTTTCCCCCTTATGTGTTCCCCTCCGGTCCCAGTGTGACTCAAGCAGCGAGCGTCGCATGCTTGCGGACATGCTGTGCACTCCCTGGTGGCTCATTTGTTTTGTTGGTGGTCAGATTGAGGGATAATATGCAGGAGCTTCCCCTTGAAGCCCCTCTGCTCCCTGGTGACTGTGGATCTGTCCCAACACAATAAAACTCTATATTCAGCCCTTCCCGTAGACTGTCTGCCCTTTAACTCTGCTTGGCAATTGGCTCCACACTTCTCTCATATACAGTGGGAGTAAGCTGATACATGCACCTTTGCATACATGCACGCACATGCTGTGTACTGTGCGTATACGCACCGCGCCCCAATTAACTCACCCGATCGGGCAGATTAGATAACCCCACCTGCTGAATCTGGCCCTGGCTCGCGTGGAAGTTTCTTTCTTCCTGCCTCCCTCTCTTCTTTCCTTCTCTCCCATTTGCCTTCTGTTCTTTTCTTTTGCAACTGACCCGAGCACGTACAATGGTTCCCAGTGAAAGTGTGGTGCGGCTTTGATACGCAGAGCTCAGGGTCCTTTGAGATCGAGATCACTACACAAGCCAAGCAGGAGGCAGAGCGAGAGAGGAAGAATGAGTGAGAAACAAAGGAGCGGAGAGAGAGCAGGGTGAAATCAGGGTGAAGGATGGTGCCTGTTTAAAGAAATGTCATGTTGTGAAAGTGGATATCAGTAGAAGCAGCAGGAGGAGGGCAGGACGTAAACTGTACCCTGTGTACTTAGGTTTCTCTCCTTAATATACAATAGTTGATTGTCAATGCAATGAAAAGGTCCATCGGGTTGCAGTGGAGCAGTTGATGTTTGTTGATAGTTTTTGTTCTAATATAGAATAAAGTTAATGGCTTGAGCAACCACATACAGTCACATAAGGATAAAGACTGTGTACATTGTGTTCCTCGCACTTGCTGATTATTAAGAGAGAGAGAGAATGGTTGTCCTCTGCACCTTTATGACCCATGGAGCACACAACAGCCATTTCTCTTTAATTATCTTGTGGCTATTTGATCATTTCTTAACGAGAAAACTCACAAAGGGAGACAAGAAAAAGATATAAATTCACCACAGTATTTTTATGTCCATTCCAGATCTGTTTCAGTCACCACTAAAAGGTTCAGTCTAGGCCTCTACACCTTAATGAGGCTTTAGCTTAAGGCAGTCCAGCAGAAAGGTTTTTTTAATGATATGCTGACAGAGAGTATGTTGTCATCAGCGTATTATAATTAATCATGAAGTGACTCACCTGTCTGCTCGACCATCTGCTTCCTGTCCAATTATCTCCCGTTTGTGCCTGTTACCTGTGAACCCTTAAGTGCTGAAGAGCACAAAGAACTACCAAGAGTCATCACAACTTTAACGAGACTTGCTTCACACCTTGTCTGCGAGCCCACATAGGTCTGTGCGTGCGTGAGTGTGTATTCTACTGGGTGCTGAAAGTTGCTTGGGTAGGTATGTGTCAGAACCGTGTGTTAGGGGGGAAATTACTGCCAGAGGACCAGATTTAGAAAGGATCATTTGGAACACATCCTGAGCGTGCGTGTGTGTGTGTGACGATGTAAGCAGATGTTCGGGCACAACCCAGAACACTTCCATCACACCACCAAGTGTTCATGAGGCCAATTCCATGCACTTTCTGCTGAGTAAACACACCTAGGGGCCCACAGACCACACCTCTTGCCCAGATGCCTAATTACCGTAATCACTTTTGAATGGCTGAAACTGTGATAGAGAAAGATGAGTTTCTCAGATACAGCACTGAAAACCGTGATGCATGGGAAAATCCTAAGGCAGTATGCAGTAGATGGGGATTTTGTCAATAATAATGTGCAGAACTACCTTTTTAATGATACCTTGACTCCTAATCACACACTTTGTTGTCCCAGAAGTCACCTTTGTTCCATAGCTAAGTCTTTGCTTGAGGACGGCAACATTACTCTTTCTCACTTTGCTCCTTTTTTTTACCTCAGCTTTTCTTTTTTTTCATGTTCCACTTTCAGCCTTATCAATTACTCAGTCCATTTTACTTATTCTAATTACAGGCTTTTCTGTGATCTTCACTACTTCTGGGATGACATTGATAACATACTTGATGGTTGAATTTAAAAAATCCATTGTGAAAATTTTGCTGACCCTGACCAAGGCAACTCACCCCTGCTTGATCAAATGTTAATTATCACAGCTGCATCTGAGACATGGAGGATTTGCATTGTCTTTTCTAAAATCAATAATATTAAAATAAAAACTTTGTTATTTGAGTAACTGAAACTTTCTTTCCAGTTTGCACTGACTCAATAAATCTGAACAAATTCCTAAAACTGTTTTGATAATGTACTTCATATTTGGCTAGGAATGTTTCTTTTTGATGTTGTTGTTGTAATACCTGAGAGGCAACGTGGGCGCTGCAGTGATTAGAAATTGTTGTGCATATATTAAATATATTAATTCCTAATGTGTTTCTGTGTTTTTCCAGATCCGGGTAGACGGCTCCTCTCGCGCTCTGCAGTATGAGACTGTGCAGGCGGTGGAGAATGGACCCATCCTCAGAGACATGGCCTTCTCTTCTGACCACCACTACCTCTATGTCATGTCTGAGACCCAGGTCAGACGCACACACAGACACACACACAAGCACATCAAAAGTCCCCCCCTGCTGACTCAATATCATAACCACTGGCATTTATCATTTTGTTATGTCACTGGGTAGAATAACCTTTGCTGTAGCATAGAGGATTTCATTACAGCCTGGCTGGAGGAGAGAAAGGGATTAGATGGACTGTTGGATGCTATGGCCGTGTATTTCTACAGAAACAGACTGTGAGGGTAGAGCTGGAATGAATAAATGTGTTGAATTATCGGGAGAGAGGAGAGTGGTCTCAGTCCACTTGTGCGTGTGCTGGTTGGTGTGTATGTCTATGCGCTTACAGATTCACACATGCTCACCACCGCTCTTAGTACCTTTGATGACATGGAATGTGGAGCGAAATAGCAGCACTCTGTGTAATGGACACAGAGAGACTGTGAACACCTCTATCAGAGGCAAAACCTCACTAAAAGAGCACCATGGAAAGTCCATAACACACATGCTGTGCTCACATAAATGTACACATACACACACACACCCATGACTCATTATGTTAGGTATTCACTTTCTCTTTATATTACACACACAAAAAGATGCATAGACAAAAGCATGTACTTAGATTTCATACATGATCACTAGGTAGCACATGCTTATATTTTGTGTGGGAAGTAATGAGTTAAGATAAATAGTGTCTTAGACTGTTTATAGTCTTCTGATGAGCAAACAAAGTGTTGAACATCTCCTATCTCTTTCTCGAAAACTGAAACACATCTTTGTAAACTTATTCCATTTATTTGTTGTCCTTACAAGGAAAGTAGTCAAAGTGAGCCTTGATCCCAGAAGTTAATTCATCACAGAAACCATAAACACACAGACTTCTTACCATTGAGCGCAAGCTTTATCTTTTCATCAAACATTGTTAAAAGGACGAGTAATCAAATCACTCAAAGACGGGTTCAAAGAACCCGTGGTGGATCTCTCTCGTTTCACTTCAGTGTAGCCGCCTTCATTGTTTATTATTAATGCGACTGTTATAATATTGCAAAAGCTCGGAAGTTCAGATAATATGCATATCATTCTCTCTCTGCCGCCTCTTTATCTCCTGCCACCCGTAATCACAGAAGGCCACTGGTGTTTTGTTGGCAGCGATAGCCTAGTTACCCCTGTATATTGTCTGCAGCTTGCAGAGGATTATAGACCTCTCTGGCAGCAGGAAAGCGTCCGTATTTACTAATGTGTAGTGCAATTTGTTTGTGTGTGTGTGTAAATGCGTGTGTACATTTTAAGTGCCCAGATTATCCCGATAACACTTTAAATATCAGACAGACAGTGAGTTGAAGGTGCCCTTTCAAATGCAGCTCTCATTGCCTCTCCTGAGGTCTCAGTCATTCCATCTGCAGAGAGAGAACGGGCGAGGAAGGGAGAGAGAGACACAAGTTAGTAGAATGAGGACATTTAGGATGCTATTTTGTCATGGCATCCCATTACATCCAATTACTCTTTTGTACAATTCTGTTAGCCAGCAATGTGAGTTAAGTTCTTCTCTCTCTTTTGGATTGCAGTGCATGTAATTGGGCTTACAGAAGATATTACAGAATAACAAATGAATTGTTAGGAATACTTAATTTCCATTTCTTCCCATTATGTTGGATTCCTTTACGTCTTGCTATTATCGCCCAACATCATGTTACAAATTTAGCGTTTTTAATTTGCATGCCAATTAGCTTATATTGAAAAAAGTGAGTGAGTTTTGTTGGCCTGTGTGTGTGTGTGTGTGTGTGTGTGTGTGTGTGTTAGGCCTTCGTAGTAATTAGTCTATTAGCCTAGTTAGAGGGCTGACCTCCACTAACTGTTTAGGAGGAACATCTGGGAATTGCCATACACACAAATATAGAGAGCAATTAATGATCACAACACATACACACAAACACACGCTCCTTAACTGCCAAAGGGTGTATGAAACAAAATAAGAGTCAATGAATACAACTCAAAGAATGACACTGTCTCCTCCAATACATTCAAACTCTTTATCATTTTGATGTTTGTGTACTTAAACATTTCAGCTACATTTGTACGTATGGTAATGTTATTACTAATATCTCATAATTTCCTTAATTAATTTGACTGATATTTTTCTCATTTCTTTGTTTTCAAGAGTCAGTAGATTTTAAGACCTTAATTCTGATTGAAACAGCGCTTTATTATCACCAGCTCTCATCCTGATTTACTGTTTTCAAGTGTCTGCAATCACTGAAGATGAGCACAGATTGCGTCGTCTCAATTGCAGAGAGCACGTAGCAACAATATTTTGGCATGACAGGTAACACATATGCACATTCCCCAGTCCCACTGGTGGCAAACGCTATTAAAGCAGCCGGAGCTGGTCGATAGCAGAAGGCCACCTGCTGTTCCCGGGGCCTGGGACCCAGACACTCGGAGAGAGTGTGATAAATGGAACGAGGGAGAAATACAGAAAAAGGAAATACATGATAGAAAGAGAGAAGGGGAGGAGGGGGGGCCCACAACAGGAGGCTGAGAACAGAGTTAGTCGATACAGCTCCTACCCTGCTGTTCTTTGCCTCCAAGCCCTCTCCTTCAGATTGGTGATGCCAGGCCTGGGGTGGACTGAGAGACAGACCTCACCTGGTCTCTGGCTGGGGCAGTACAGCACCATGAGAGAGAGAGAGAGAGAGAGAGAGAGAGGGACAGAGACAGAGAGGTTAAAGTATATAGTCGCTAAGAATAATACAGATAGCAAGTTTTCTTTCTGTGTGTCTTTGTTTGGTGATAGGTGACTTTGTGTGTTCTCACACTTCACTCAATTCATGCTACCTACAAAGGCTGCAGGCAGAGGCTTTGAAGCTCTGCTGAAGGTGAAGTTGAGCTACATGTTCAGTGTACAGACACCATGTGGACACCATAACAACTGACTGACCAACTTGAGTAGCTTACATTTCTGATCCTATCAGCTGAAAACAAAGAGAGCTTGATCAACATTGAGAAAAGGCTCTGTAATCTTCTCCTTTTCATTAACGCGAAACGAATGCAAACCTTGTCCTCAATGCAATCATCTCCCTCAATCACAAAGTGAATTAAAGAAAGTAAACATGATTACTCAGCCTACATAATGATTGCCCGGCTCGGTAATTTTTTCTTCATCACTGGACAAATTTGTATTTCATGATCAAGCAAGCAAAGCCTTTCTTGGCGCCAACATCAGTATTGCCATCACAAAGTAAAAGAATATAAACATGATTCCTCTACGTCTATAAAAACCGACAGGCACATTGTGATAATGCATGACTTTATAATCATATGTATAATCACTTATAAATAAATGAATATGTGTAGAGACCTTGACAGAGAAGTATAACTCCAGCTTGAGGGAGGGGCTCCAAGCTGAGAGTCACGCTGCACCTTGCTTGTCTATGTCACATTATCCACTCATTAGAGACAAAAACTAACCAAACACAAACCCACATACCCATGCATTATCAAGGACTGCAAAAAATGCTCTCCCCGTCCCAGTCATTGCATTTTTCTCATTTTTCATTTAATTCCTCTTCCAGCCTTGCAATCTTTTTTTTCCTTTCCTCCATCCTGTGACTGTGTCCTCTTTGTTAGGTTTGTTTTTCTTTCAGGATTATAGATTTTTTGCTCCTACAACCCCTATTCATTGCGAAGGGGATTTGTAAAGCGAATGAGGATTCAGCCTTTTGTGTTCCTCGCTCTTCTTTCTTCATCTCCTTTCTCTCCATCTTTATTCCATTTCTAACCCTCTCTCTCTACCCATTGTCATTTTTAACCCATGCCATCCCCCAATCCTCCGTTCTTACATTTTTCACCAGCTCCTACTAGCAGAGTAATCTGTCATCCCCACTCTCTCATTAATCCAGTAATTGACTGTCTTCTAATTGGATCTTTCTCTCTCTCACACACACACATGCTCTAACGCAGCCACACACACGCGCACGAGTCATCTTATTAGTGGGTTAAATAGATGTTCTGGTATAAAGAGGACAGTCAGATTATAGAATGGGCTCTGATTATGGATGTTAGGGTTGGTGTTTGAGTGACAGGGGCAGGTCAATCCCACTGTTAATATGAGCTGGTGCTGTGCTTCACTACTATGTTAACACTGGTTCATCTGTCAGCCACAATGAGGACGTCTGAGTAGAAAGAATGAGGCAGTGTTGGTGGAGGTGGGGGATCATTCCATCGTTAGTTTATGTAAATTAAAAGTACAAATCACATGCTAACAAATTTTTAATACAGAAACACCTCCATGAAATAATCAGCAGAGAAATGGGAAGTTAGCATGAAGATTAATGCATGAGGTGGAGAATATAATAGTTTATACAGGTTCAGTTCCTCCTCTTAAGATTTCCATTCCAAAATCGCAAACATCAAGAAATCATATCACTATTATATGAGCAAAATTGAGATGCCAAAATAATGCAAAAATAATTCATTTGATACATAACTCCTTTTTGTAAACAGTGAATTAGTATTGCTACTTGAATTTGCTGGAATCTACAATGTCACACCTTTTAGAGTCCATGCAGTCAACTGGAAGATAAACAACTTCTCTTTTGGAGCCGATCATGAGAAACTAATTTGAATGAATATGATTTTGATTGCAGGGTACATTACTCAGCGGCTCACTGTGCTGAGTCTTGACATGAGTTCCAGGGCATTTGGGAGCAGTTCAAGCAGTTTTTGTTGTGTCTTAGTCATTCAATCCAGCCTCCAATGTTCCCATAGCCATACCATTCCCCTCCAGCAACCCAGCAAAACGCATTAACTCATCCTGCCAGGAACTGCTCAGTCAGTCAGCGGTTAGATTTTATCGAGTATGTCCCTACATGCTTTTCTTGCTTAAGTCATTTTTCAACATATATACAGAGGTTTTTACATGCAGCATATAAACTGTTGCTCGAAAGTGCTGGGACTGCCACACTCACGGTGCTAAATTATTTATATTCAGCGTAGCAAATGCAGATCTGTAAGTGTGAATTATTGAAAGTGTGTACTATAGTGGGGTGAGATCGTTCAAAGTCAAACGCTTTTTTTTTTCTGTTTTCAAGCCCCTGAGGGAAATCCGACAAGCCAATTTGTGGAAGTATCGCGTCTTCGCATCTCATCAAAGATGTTTAATACCAGAATCCTTTAATTTCTATCAGCGGGAAACTTTTCAGCACATCCCTTACAATGTGGCTTCCTCACCCCTCTAGTGTGTGGCTGTGAGTTATGAAGGTGTTTAGATGTGCATATTATGTTGTGTCCCAGTTTAGCTGCAGGCTGCTGTGGTCTAACAAGGCAAGCGAACAGAGCTGATATGTTGCAGCCATCGCTGCCTGACACACTTCTGAAAAATGTCAACGAAGTGGGGCAGACAAGGTTGGAGTGAACTCTTGGCTCACTCAAAGTCCATTTTGAAGTGTTACCTTTGTGTTCTCTCTCTTTCTTTCCCTTGATCTCACTGGCTGATTTGCACCATATTTCTGAATGTTGTATTCTCTCCTTTCCTCATTGCAGTTACTTGTGAATCTACAAGCCCATTATTCTATATAACAAACAGATACTTCATTAAATGTGTCATTCATCTGAGTCATCATCAGCATCTTTTGTAAATGTCTTAGCTGCTGAAAACAGTCCAAACTGTGCACTCTGTCTGCATAACACAGCCCATATTTTTACCCAGGCTATGCCCCAGGGCAAGATGATGCAGCCTGTGTAAAATTAGTTACACTGTGTGTGTGTGTGTGTGTGTGTGTGTGTGTGTGTGTGTGTGTGTGTGTGTGTGTGTGTGTGTGTGTGTGTGTGTGTGTGTGTGTGTGTGTGTGTGGCTACACTTCCAGGACCTGCCAACAGGAGAAATGGCATTACAGACTAAATGCAATGCTTGCTTGCGCATCGACGGGTCAGACCTCGCCCTGCACCTCGAATGCTTTACCTTGACATCCATCATATCTTCAGCATGCTTCTGGCACCGAGCACTGTAATACGACAACATTAGCATGATGTTGTGAAAGTTGTACTGAATGAATTTATTGCTGCTGAGCTTAGCATGCGTCAACTTGTGGTCACTTATTTGGTTAGCACAGACATACCAGCAATGACAGATGGTAAAAATATGGCAGAAGATGTCTCATGCAGGAAATTCTAATCTGTAAACTATTATTAGTAATCTGTGACAAGCATGTTTAACTGCTTTTTGGTGTGTATGGGGGGGCGGCATCCACTTTGGAATGGAAAGATAAGTGAAAGTGATTGATTGTATCCGAGTCGTTTGTCATGCGCTGACAGTCCTGACAGCGCAATGGATGGCTTTCTCATTTGACCTCTGAGAACGTCAAATGAAGACAATATTGCACTTGCAGCCACTGGGCCGCTCTGTTAACTGAGTTTATGATATAATACCGTTGGTCTGTGGTTGACGGATTGAGTGGTGCGTCAGCTGTGACGAGGCAGCGGGTCGTTGATGTGTCCCTCGCTTCATTTGACTCCCACGTCAATCTGTCCTCCATCCAGCTGGAGAAGGGAGAGGTGGGACATAGGAGGACAAGGGACAGAGACAGAGGCAGCAGTAAATGCAGGACTAAAGAACCGAATAAAAAGCTATTAGGTGATAGATAGAGATGGGAATAAGAGACAGACCAGGAATTATAGGTGAAGTTGAGAAGGAATAGATTGTTGTTTTACCACTTGTAATAAATAAACAGTGACATTTCCCTGGATAGAGGGACTGTATATACTGTATATTATCTAGGGGAGCTGAAAGAGCATCTACAAGCTGATGGAAATATGGTTGCTGATTGGTTGAGGGTGTCAAGCCTGTTTCCATTCACAAGGCAGGCTGTTGTAATAACAGCAGGTCAGGAATTATTATTACTACCTATTGTCATGTATATAAATAATGATTTCACTTTGTCGGGTTTAATGATTTTTCCTGATTCTGTACAGTCATCTGCATACTTGAGGATGTCCAATAGGCGACTACTGTCGTAAGCAGCAATTTATCTTTGACACAAGCACGCAACATTGCTAACTTGCAATGTGTTATCAAAAATTACCAAATAGCACTGCATTACATACATTTAACCAAATAATTTCTGATTAATTTCTGCTCCCCCGCCAGTAGTAATGATGCACAGCCAGCATTGTGCCAAACTAATGAACAAACTCACACTGGGGAAGGAGAAAAAGACGAAGCTGGCCTGGGGGAAGAAGAGAAAAGATAAGAGAAGTTCAGTGTGCCCTACAGGCTGTAAGGCAGGATTGGACTATCACTTTAATTTCCCTTTCTCTGTTCATTTGGAGTGGTGGAGTTTGGCTGCAGGTGAAATCCCTGTTTAATTACAAGTGGAGGGGACAGGAAAAGAGTAGGATAAAGAGAAGAACAGAGATGAGGCAGAAGAATTAGTTAATAATAAAAGTCTCTGCAGATTTATTAAATGATCACTTTCCCACTGCAGGTTGACTCCAAGGCCCGTGGCATTATGTAAGGAGGAGGGGTGACGGAGAGAAAAGAAGGGGAGAGGAAAGAAAAACAAAGTCGAGCTTTATCATCTCCCCAGTGTTGTGACTGACTGCATTTAAAGAAGACTCTTTTTCTCCCTCTCTCCCTTTGACACCCATTTTCCAGATATAACAGACACACATGCACTTACTGTATATATACTGCATATGTAATTGGATGCCATTGTGCCACCCCAGTAAATGATCAAGTACGTCTTCCTCATCTCTCTCCCCACACATTAATACATCAAGTACGTCTGTGATCTTGGCCTTTTTTTTTTTTTAAAGCAGGATTATATTTAGTAGCTTCCATCTCTCCCTATTGTGAAAGGAGGGAGAGTGCAGGGTGTAATGGCTGTCATTTGCTCACCTGAAACAGGGGGGAATTATAAATGCCATGCACCCCATCCTTTGTATTTATCCCTGCTGATATGATAGCGCAGCCATAGTGAAGAGACAGTGAGCCGTAATGGTTGCCCCTCTGGCAAAGCCCAGGAAGAAGATTGCATGAAATGAATGCGATATCGAGATGAGAGAGACAAGGGGTGCATTGGGTCGTTTAGCCACCAAATCCCTCAATTTTTTTTGATAAAAGAGGGGACAAAAGTGTTGCCCGCTTGAGTGTGTGTGCATGTGCGAGAGCCAGATAGAGAATGGAGGCTCTGGAGAGATGATGAATGTATGATCTTACACACCTCAGAGCGTCTGAGTGACAGAGAAAGACAGACAGACAGAGGGAGAATGAATGATATCAGGATCCGCGCTCTGGAACAGAGGACTCACATTGGCACCCATCGCTGCTGCCGGGCTCTGAATGTGGCGTGTGTTTGTCTTTGTGTGTGTGTTTTATCTGAAAACCATTCCCCCAAATGCAGGCGTCTGAGGCCTCGATAGGCATCAGGAGGTCCCTTCCATTCTACAAAGTCTAAATCCGTGCGTGTTTTTGTATATGTGTGTGCATGTGTGTGGCGTGTGTATCGGCATATCTGCCACAGATGAAGTGTTAAATTATAAAGCGTTCAGATTTGGTGGCATTTTTTTTTTTTGCTACAGTTCTGTCTGGGTGCTTAGCTTTTATGGCAGATCACGAGGTGACAAACCACTCGATGCGCTGACATGGCCACGTAGATTACATAAACACGCACACACACACGGAGATTGTGGTTTCATACACTCTCATGATAAGGCTTTGGCAGCTGAAACCGTTCCATAGGCTAACACAATGGCCTTTCTCTTCAGTGACTAACAGGTTATTTAGCTGGCAGTGGGCTGAGGCAGTGGTGGATCATCGGAGGAGGAGCAGGCTTGCTGGAGAGTGACAGGAAGGGAGGGAATCTATCATGTGAGATGCAATGAGGATCGGTGTTGAGTTTGATCATGTGCACACACACACTTGCGCCACTATCTCCCTGATTCCATCTCAAACTCATTCCCTTTATCTACCTAATGCATATGCACCTCTACACAGTAGGGAGGGCAGAACATGTCATGCTGATCTTTATTTTTTTCCCCGAAGCACGCACACACACACACACTTAACACACAAAGATACACTTGCATTGTTTTTAATCTGTAATAGCATTCAGGGTTCCTCTTGACTCTGACAAGGAGATACGCCCCCTCTAAATTCATTCAGCCGTGTGTGAATCTCTGTGTGTGTGCACATGTCTGCCCGAGTGTGCTATTTATAGCATTTGAAGGGATACACAGAAGAGACATAAATGTAGAGAGCATGAGAGAGAATGATGTAGTTGTGTGTTTTTATAGTGTCTCCATCATGCAGGTGTGTCAGCGTCTGACTTCAATTTACAGTACGTGCATCTTTATACATCTGTGTGTTGAAATGTGACTTCCACTGCAAGTGTTGGCAAAATTTGTAGCGTTGACTTGATGTGTTTTTATTTGAGAGAGAGAGAGAGAGAGAGAGGGACTGAGATGCAGGCAGAGATGTGCTGTGTGATAGTCTTTGCGTCCGACAGAGCGAACCGCCGTCAGTGCCAGGCTGCGCTTTAGAGATACCGCCACGCATAGGCATTTCTGATCTCTCGTTACATTCAGACATGCCCTACATTGGACGGTTTAATTATGGTCCTTTTCATACTCTCAAATATGGAATTTAGCCAGAAAAATGTGCTGCTACGACATTTATAATTGCATCACTTATGTCTGGAGGTATAAAGGGAGACAAGTATCCAAAAGAATTTGATCCTCAGCACATATTGGAGGCGCTAGATTCACATCAGGAAGCATGTTTTTACCTTAGACCTAAAGTTCTGTATGTATATTTCTCTACTTCTTTACAATCCAAAGGTAATATTATTTGCAGGGCAGCGTTTGTCCAATTCCACGAGGAGTAAGTATGTGGTCAAAGAAAAAATAGATGTGTGATAATCAGCTTGTAAATGATTTGATTTTCTAGTAAGTAGTAGTATTGCCAGTGGCTGTTTAACTGTACAGCACACATATAGTATTACTCTTAATGATAGTGTAACCATCTGGTGTTTTTACATTTAAGTTGGATTCTGAAATCCAGAGTAAGAGAGAACATTAGTTCAACATAGCAAGAAATGTGCCAGCAAAAGGCAAAAGATTTGTTAACATGCACTCATATTTCAAGAGCAGTTAGTATTCGTGTGCAGGCACAAACGAACACACACACACAGCTTTACCCTCATCATAACCCAATATCTGTCCCACACTGATGATGTCGTCTCTCTTTCCCGGCTGTCATCGGTGAGCAGCGTGAGTGACAGCGGTCATCCACCAATGACGGCTCATTAATCAAAAGTGCCAGCAAACACCCATTATTGCACCATGCTGTTACCATGGTGACAAGAGGAGGAGGGGGTGCAGCTGAGTGCTACCTCAGCTCTGCCCCTTGCGCTCGGTCACTCAAGGCCCATGCCAATCAGTGCCAGTCAATGCCAGTTTGAATTGGCAGGGCTATATATCATAATAGATGGACTGCTCTCCCAAGTGGCCAAGTTTCCCATATGGTGGCAGTGGAGAAAGACGGAAGCTGTCAAGCAGTTGCATTTTCATGAAAATCAGTGCTGACATGAAATACTCACTTTACATATTAGTTTGGTATATTTTATTTGTTTTGTGTATATGACTTTTAAATAGTTCTTGTTGAAATTTATTTTGTTGGCTACATAGTTAAAAAATTTAGTTTCGACAAAACATTAGAAAATTCGCAACCATGCATGAACAATGAAGTTTAATAGAGCTACAAACATTGATGGTAATAATGTGGTTTTGGTCTGAGTCATTCAGGTTGCAGAACAATAATGCAGTGACAAGATAAGCTGTGTTTTGAATAAAGATTTCAGTTCACCTGTGTTCACCTCTCCACCTGCACATACTATGTATAGTATCTGAAGTCAACAAGTCCTATTCTGTAGAGGTTGTCTCAGGTTCTCTGCTTCATTTCTAGTAGATTTGAAGCAGCAGTTTTGACCATGAAAACTGACAATTATCCAACACTTCATACTCCCTGTTCACCTTTATTTAAGATATAATATACCTTTATTCGTCCCACAGTTGGGAAATTCAAAAAAAAATTCCCTCTATTTTTGAGGTTTTGTGTTACCTGTAAGCCATTGCTGGCGCACAAGGAATAGATATTCATTATGCTTGTCTAACCTGAGGAGGATTTTTCTAAGTTGGCAAATAACTGAAACAGTATTTTGATACCTCTGATCCATTGATTTATTATCATAGATTCACCCTTTCCTTTGCTTTCTCTCTCTGTCTCTGAGCAGCACACACACCTCTGAAGCAACCATGCAAATATATTCTCTGTCAAATTGCTCCCACGACATACCAAAACACTGTAGTTCTTAAACTCTTTGAAACATTAAATTTGTTTTGCATTTCACCTTTCTCTGTCTGTCTTGTGGGAATATTTCCTTTTTAATATTTTTTCCAATTTTCAAACACAAATACGAAAAGTATACTTTGAATATTTCCTCAGTGTATTTAATCCTGGTTGTATCTTTGTCTACAGCTCTCACGGGTGCCAGTGGAGGCCTGCGGTCAGTACTCAACCTGCAGTGAATGTCTCGGATCGGGAGACCCCCACTGTGGCTGGTGTGTCCTGCACAACATGTAAGTACTACTAGAACTGTGCATACACACATGTATACAAACACACATCAGCCTTTCTCTTGTTTATTTCATTTTTCAGGGATACAAACACTGTATTTTCTCACTTCCCTACAATTCATTCAGACCCTGAAACACACTAACCAGACAGTCTGGTGGGGGTTCAGTGTTCGGGTTGTTAGCCTCCCATACCTCCATGACGCCTGGGCCTGTGCCCAGTACTCCATCCCTTGCAGCCCTTGAGCATTCAGGGACTCCTCTAGCCAACCCAGGCCAACTCTCAGATTGCTTTCCTAGGGCTCGGCCTTGTGCCAGCGTCCCCCTTGGATCCATTACCAAACCTAACCACTGGCATTGTTTACCAGCCCTGAAACCAGAGCCTGGTGAGAGCACAGACACTGGCGGGCACTGCCAGGCCTCTGATGGGCGCTGCTCCAAACTTCAGGAGTTGACACGAGGAGACTGATAGCTTCTGTTATTATAACGGCACTGGAATCTGTTGAATGAGATATGCAAGATTATCTCATTAGCCACAATTCACTCACTCTCTGTCATGCTAACCTGTTCTCTTTGCCTGTTTTTTTTTTTTTTTGCCTTTTTTTTTCCCGTCTGTGTCATTCTCTTTTTCACACCCACACACACAGATGCACACATTCACACACACCCCAGCTGCTGTCAAACTCTTGTCCCTCAAGATTGGAGTCGAAGATAGTGCTTGCTGTGGGCAGGGAGATTTCCCACTCCACTGTAAATTGAAAATTGGTTTCTTGTGTTGGTGCTAGCCCTTGGGTAGAGAGTGTGTGTGTATATGTGTGTGTACTTGTACTTGCTACATAGTGAGGACTGGAACAAGTTTTTAACCAACAGAGTGGGGACATTTTGGCTGGTCCTCACATCGTCAAAGAGCTGCTTGAAGGTTCGGATTTGGTTTTCATGGTTAGGTTAGAATTAGGTTTAGGTTAGGGTTTGGCATTTAGTTGTGATTGTTAAGGTTAGGGTAAGGAATGCATTATGTGAAAGGGTCCTCATAACTACAGAAGTACAGGTGTAGCTATGACTTAGGGTACGTTTCCAGGAAATGAATATAAGCCTTAGTAATGTCCCCAAAATTGACCAAAGTAAAAGTGTGTGTTGGTACATTTAGAGTCTTCATCCCTGCTGGTGTGAGAGGACATGGAGAGGGCAGAGAAGTGGTGTGAATGTGACACCCTGAAACCCAGAAAGGAAGGAAGATGGACAGATAGAATGAGAAAATAAGAGCTGAATGGGAAGATGACAAAGGCAGAGAGACTAGTAGAGGACAGGCTGGCAAATTCTGAGAAAGACAAAAAAAAGAGAGAGAGCTATCAGGATGGTCATCCTGGAGACAAACTTTCAAGAGGGAAGGGCTGTGAAAGAGGGGTGAAATGTGATAAATTGACAGATCTGAAAAAGGTCTTGGTGGGAAAAAGAGCAGGTTTGTGTGCAGCAGAGTGAAGGAAGGGGAAATAGAGGATGAATGTGTTTGAGGTCTCCAGGGTAGAAAGTGCATTAGCAGACAGAGGACACACTCTGATGGGTTATGGGTCACATATCAGAGGTTAGAGGCAAAGTCTGTTTCACACACACACATTGAATGAATGTGTGATACAACAGTCCAGAGTTTCATCGCAATTTCTCATATTAAACTCCCTCTCCTTCTAAACACTATTTACAAACAATCAACCATATGGTGTATTCTAGCGAATCATCTCATTTAAAGATAATTTCTCCAAAGATAAAGCAGCAAGATTTATGTAAACACCAAATTAAAGGCCACCAGTGAGCAGCCATCATGCACATATTTGCAGTGTGCTTAAAATTTAAACCAAATCTTATCTGTGTGCGGCTGTATGTGAATGTGTTCCACATATGAGTGCATGTTCCTGTGTGTGTACGTGTATATGTGTGTGTACAAAACCCATTAACACCCTGGACATCCTCCCAGTCAGAGCAAATGGGTGGCCACAGATTGGCCTGTCACACTTAGCCTGATAGAATCGGCTCACCTCAGCTCACCCCTCTCTTCACTCACACACACACACTCCTTTCTTGTTGGAGAATTAGTGTCAAGTCGCCAAAACAAGAATAGAGCCCAGAGAGAGAGAGAAAATAACCAAAATGCCACTTTAGTCGATCTCAGGTGTCTGGGTGTTTGACCATTACAAGGGCAGAAAGGGAGATTACAGGTGCATTTTGTGTGTGAGGTTGTGAGTGTATGTGGACGTGCACACCTCCCTTCAGTTGGACACACGGTTTTGCCTTCACCCTTGTAGCACACAGACACATAAAGACACTTAAAGTGCACAACCCAGGGTGACTGATCGAACACAGGTTTACCTTTCCTAATGTCCCTCCTCCTCATCACTCTCCATCTCCCCGCCTGTGAATTCTTAACAGGGTCTTGGTGTAACTGAAGCTCCCCTGAGCGCCACCTCTACCACCGGGCAGGACTCTGCTATACTCACTCCTGTTTGCCTGCTCTATGTCATTCTGTTATATTAACCACTGCTAGCCTTTGGAACCTGAGACATTTATTATGTTCGCCCTGTTAAATGAAGTCAACTTCTCTGTAAAGTTTACATTTATGGCTATTTAACCAAATGGAGGCTCTGACTGGAATTCAATAGATAGACAATAGACAATAGACTCAGTAATCACTAATTACAAACAATGGAGGGCGATTTAGCAAAAAAACCCATTCTGTGTTAGGCTAATGTGTCAAATGCAGAACAAGCTATTCCAATGTTAAGCTTCTCTTTCACTCGCTGTATTAATTCTCTCTTTCACAAATGTCATTAAATATTGATTTCCAGATAAAATTCAGTCGGACAGTCTGGAAAATCTGGTAGAATCACTGGTTTTGCAAGTCACGCACATACACAGTGGGGAAATAAGTATTTAACATGTCAACATTTTGTTGATTAAACATACATAAGCATTTTTAATGCACAAATTGAGACATTGGTATTAATTCTCAATTTCAGTTAGCGTGTTCAAAAATTTTCCCTGTACCTGGCCACTTTGTTGAACATAACCTTTTCACTTTACCTGTACTTTATAGAGTTAATACCAATGTCTGGCTTCCAAATTCATGTGAATTGCTACATTGGAAATATGTTTAATGAACATGTGAACGTGTTGAATGCCTAACTTCCCCCACTGTATACGTGCCCACCTATAGATGCATACATATTCCACACAGTCACACTTACAATATTCTGCACAAATATATCACCTTTTCCCTACAGGTCAGTTTTCTTTGGTCTCTCGAGGATGATTGTAAAATAATTAGCTGTCTCGACACAGAAAAATGCACACGGGGATGAGTTGGCCTCGGAATTTATGCTTTGATGGTCCCTAAGCAAACTCCCTAAGTAAACGTCTCAGACACACTGTGTATGTATCTCTCCACTCCATCCCCATGCCCCCTTTGTTTAATGAATAGAATCGAATGCCTTTATTGTCATTGCACAGTGTACAATGAAATTTGCTGTGTGGTTCTTAAAATTCATTCAAGTTCATTTCACATTTCACATGTGCACATGCCCACACGTGTACTTACCATACAGATAAATAATGATAGCGAAGAAAGTTAAAACAAAAGAATTAAAAGAACTGAGATATCACAAGCTTCTATTTGCACATTGTACCAAAAGCTGTTGGACGTTATAAAGATATTATTGCATGTCATACCCAGATATTTGCGTTTGTATGGAAATACTATTTCAGACCTGTAGTGTGGAGTGTGGCGATGACGTTGGAGGGGGAGGTGGTAAGGGGACACCGTTTTGTGTAGTTCAGCTCAATGATGGCTCTGGGGTAAAAGCTGCTTTTGTGCAGGTCTTTATGGCCGTGTACTGCCTTCCACATGGCGGCAGAGAAGAGATGATGATGATGGGGTGAGTTGCATCCTTCAGACTGCTGTTGGCTTTGCGGAGGCAGTGTGATCTGAAGCGGACTTCCAGTGCGGGCAGGGGAAGTCCAATTATTTTCTAGGCTGTGTTTATGACTCTCTGCAGAGTTCTTCTGTCTGCTGCAGTTGGCACTCTCTCTATAGAGCAGTGGGAGACACGCAGCTTCATGGACAGGTTGTTTTTCCTAAGCATTCTTACAAAGTAGGTCCACCGTTGAGCCTACCAGAGCAGTGAAGTTTATTGTTCATGTGAGGTCCTCTGCCCATTTGATATCAGTCCCACCATTGTTGTGTCATCAGCATATTTAATTATCATGTTTGAAGGGTATATGATGATGTACTTGTATATGGGAAGGAGGGAATAGAGGAAGGCACCACATGCATGCGAGAGCCAAGTCAATCAGTTTGGTGAAACTGCTGGGGACAATAGTGTTGAATCTGTAGTCTATTAAAAGCATCCTCACACATGTCCCCTTCAAGGTGGGTCAGTGCTATGTGGAGAGCTGATGACATGTCACATGAGGTTAGCGGTGGTGCCAGACCATTAACAGGCCTGAGTCACAGCCTGGTAGACAATGGTCCAACACTTTGGTCACTTTTGTCATCCTCTACAGCCTTAAGGAATAATAGACTACAAGTGAAGTATACAATTCAAATTTAGTGAAGGATAAAGAAAGTTGAAGGAAGAAAAGAAGTGCTGTCTTAGTGTGACTGTGAATTAACAACTCATTGAGTCTGTCCTTGGCGAGTAGGTCTGACACAGACATACCAGACCCAAAGCTCTTCTTTCCAAGCGTCTCAGCCATAATAAATGCAACACATCTAGTGCAAGCTGAACCTGTTGACATTCAGAGAATAGAAATATTCATCCTATGTCCTTCATTCTCCTCTCACCTCCACTTGAGTATCTTCGTAGAAGAAATGTATCTTGCTTCAAGAAGTGGCTCCAATAAAAAATAATTATAGATTGATGTGTGGATAGACGCAGGTGAAGATAGGTGGCTGTTGAACTTAATAGAGTATCACTGTTGTATACTCATTATTCATCGACTGGAATATGTGACATTTATGTTCGTACTCTTATTTTATGGACATCAGAACTTTTAAAATGGGAAGTCATTAAATACCAATAAAAACAACAGACTTGTCCGGCTTCCAAGACTCTTGTATACTGAGTGAATTCTGAACATTTGTATTTTAAAATGAATAATCCTTAAATCCTCTCAAGCTTGCCTCGGGTTCTGTGATTGGCCAGGAGTCCTACTCAGCCATAGCTTGAATTGATTAACCTGACATTACAGGGACAACCAATGAATGAGCATTCAGAAGTGAATGGCAGCATTTTGATGCCCACAGGGTCGGTCTGCAAGTTGTGGAGACAAGGGACAGCAGATGTGTTGAGAATTATAATGGGATATAGTTTTTTTTCAGTGCAACGCTATCTTTTGAAATGCTTTTCCTGGCCTGGCCAAGGTTAAAGATATTTCTACAGAGAGTGAAAATGTGAAAACAGACGCCGTGACTTGTACACTGACTGCAGACAAAGGCTTCAACACTGCATCTTTAATAACATATAACAACAAGGCCAAAACACAAGGAATTCTACACACACTCCCACCCACACTTACTTTGTGCTGGAGGGAAGGGTGTTGAGGGGAAGGACAGCATGTGGTTCATCTTCAAAGTGTTCCTCCAGATAGTTTGTTGTTCCCAATCAACCTTGAAATCACCTCACTGGTCTGAGAGCAAACAGAATGCAAGCTCTCTCTCTCCCTCTGTCTCTCTCTCTTCCTCTCTCCTTCTCTCTATCAGCATTGCCTTTATTTACTTTATAGATCGGTGAGAGGAGCTGTTAGAGAGAACACCAGGGGAAGAGGAGAAAGGCAATCAATAGTACAGGGGAGGAAATCAACAGGAGTGGATAGTGCACCTGTGTGTGTGTGTGTGTGTGTGTGTGTGTGTGTGTGTGTGTGTGTGTGCCTCGCAGTCATTGTCCTTGATAAACACTGACCATTCATTTATTAAGGCGAATATCTTCATTTATAGACTCATGCTCCTATTTATGCTTATTAGCTATATATCCTATATAACCCCTATGTATTTTATGAGCCCACTAGAAAACTTTGTGTCATCCCCCACCCACCCCACCCCATTTGGTTAGTACTGCCAATGTTCGAGTAAACCTGGAGCTTCGCCTGTCAGCCGAACTGTCTTGGCCTATCTCACTCATGCTCTCTCCTGCTGAGATGCACGACTTATGCTAATGCCTGTCTAGCTCGGCAGGTGAAAGGAAAGTCTTCACTCATATCAGCCCCCCTTTTCATGAGTCTCCTTCTTTCCACTCCTTTACCACTGACATTGGATGTCATATTCTGTCAATCAGAGGAGAGGCACATGGAGGACTCTTATAGAAAATTACCTGTAAGGGAGTGTGTAAGAAGCATAGTGTAGGTCTGTGCACAGAAGCACGCATGAAGACGTACTGTACATGCTTATGTTATGCATGTGTATTATTTATTCCACACCTCAGTATTCAAACAGAATTTATGGATCAAGCGTTTTTGGGTTTTCAGCCTATTACATTATAGCTTGGTTATGTCATAAATGACTAAACCAAGTAAGGATGGTATTTATAAATCAGTCTTGCAACATTATTCAAACTAATTTTCTAAGTTTCATTCAGCAAAACCTTCAGTTTTGTGTCTCACTATTTACACTAGTTTGACATGACATATTCCTTTTTTGTGTGTTTTTTCCTTCCACACTTCAACCCCTACAAGAAGGCAAGGGTACTTCTGCAATGAGCCTATCTGCCAGAAATGTTAGAGCTACGTTTTGGATACTTTACCTCCCCTAATGCCGGTCTGTCAGCTGTCAGTTTTGTAAGTGGTTAACTAGGCTGTCAACGCGCCTGTCGTGCGTGACAGCTAGACAGATTGGAAACCATATTTGGAGAAGTAGCATTGTCAAAATGAATGTCATCATATTTGGCATGGATGTTGAGAATATCTCACATTACTCTGTGATATCGATGTCAATTTGGAACAAGTGGTGCTAATGTTGCAATATCTTCACATTAATAATTGGTTTGACATATCTCAATCTCTGCTTTTGGCTGTGATAGGACTTATATTCCCATTCACTTTTTCATTTTCTTTTTCCCCTTCTACCCTCTCTCTCTCTTCACCATAATTCAAATCACACTCCAGCAGGTTTATCATACACTATACTATGCTGGAGACATGTGTATGTTTGTATGCTAAGTTTTAATTGGTGGTATGCATTTTTGCTTATGTGTACTTGTGCACATGAGTGATCAGTATTTGCCCGGTGTGTGTTTTCTCATAAACAGCGTCGCTCTCCTGCTCCTTCCAACCCTTCTTTCCCCTCTTCCTCCAAACACTCATAAACATCGATCCCTCCTTCCTGAAGTGGAACGGGGACAGTAAAGTCATCTGTGCCACCGGCCACAGGCAAATGCCTTCTCCTAGTTCATTAGAAAAGGTCTGTCCATACAATCAATAGTAAACTTCTAGAGATAAATTGTAATACACAGGGAGGTTCTTATGAATCAGTGGACCCAGACCCTGCTGTGTACTGAACAATGTGAAGATTCAATCTTTACAATAACCTTTGCAATCATTTTACATACAAATGTTTCCCTTTGTAGTAGCACTCAAAATGAGCAGATGAGCTCAATTTAAATGCCTTCATGAAGTTGTTTTCTGGAGTCACGCAATCGTGTCTAAGCAGTTGTCAAACACTCACGTTTGTTAGGATGACAGAAAAAAAGTTCAAGAAGTCATAAGTGAACCCACAAAATGGCTGATAAAACTTGCAAGTCATGCTGCAGAGCTTCTTGTCTTCTAAATCCTTTGTTTTCCCAAGACATCTTTGGGGCTGTCAAACGAATAACCTTTTCAGAGAGAAAAGCTAATTGGCAGATCCATTGAATGGTTTTTCTTTCTCTCTTTCTCTCCTCTCTCTCTCTCATATTAATTCTGCACTGCCGCTACCTGTCGCTGTGTCACAGTCATCCATTACCTCAGAGTGCTCATTACTGCGGTATGCCACACTAATGCTAATTAAATTGCAGTGTCACAATTAGCATGCTACCAAGGGCTCGTGTTTGGTTGTGGCGATCACTAGCCTCCCCCTTGGAGATAGCCGAAAGGGCTTTGAAACATATTGTTGGCAGAGAAAGGAGTTGTTTCAGCCAAAAGAAAGTTTTTCCTCTAAAGTTAGAGTGAGATCGAACATTTGACAATCCTCAGGCCAGACTAGAGTAAGCAGCTCCATACATAATAATGCATGCGTGTTAATTGCCTGTTTGAATGCACATTAGTGCAGAGTGTGACTTGTCAGCTCTTACCATCTTTTATCTACTGCCACCATCATGGATGAAATGAATGGAAATGTTACCTACATACAATTGAAATTAGTTTATTGCTGAAAGGGCCAGCAATAAGAAATGGTTCAAATATCTGAAATATTATCCAAAGTTTAATTAATTTGTGATACAGACAAAGGTGTGATAATAGTCAAAGTTGCCTTGTGGAAAAAAAACGTAATTAGTGTTTTTTTGGGGGCATTTCTGCTTTATTATTGGTGATAATGACAGCTGGCATTATTAAAGGCAGGGAGAGAAACAGGGGATGTAACAAAGGACCTTGGGCTGGAAATGAACCCAGGGTGCCGTGGGTAAAGACTCAGCCTTGATACAGGTGGGAGGCTGGGGCACCAAAGTAGTGTCTCTATAAGCCAAGATGCAAGGACAAGTACAAAGAGGAGAGAATGAAAGGAAAAGAAAGCTTTCTGGTTAATGAAGCAACTTTTGAGGACAGAGAACCAGATGAAGGTACAAATGCCAGTATCTTGACAACTTTAACATCTGGACTATATCAGTGTATCCAGTCGCTAAGATCCAAATGAAAGGTTGTGTCTGACATGTAGTAGATACGTTAGTTTAGGATATCAACTCTGGATGTTCTGCACTTACAGATCATATGCTCAGTGATCAGAGAGCAGAGTCAAATTCCACTTCCACTTGCTGATTCTTGCGATTCAAAAGACCTGGCTTTCCAATTAATAACAGACCTATAAGATTTTAGAGCTCTTTCATCACAAATTAAGCTACTTAAAATCAGTTGCAACTCTGACAATGCACTGCTCATCCTCATATCCCCAAGTGGAGGAACTGGATTTGGTATTAAACAGTGCTCAAAATGACTTGGTCAACTTGGAAAGTTAAATGTATTCAAAGTTGTTTCTTTGATCTTGAGATCCTTGCATCCATGGCACTTGCTCTGATGTCTGTGCCCAGGGGAGGATGGCCATCCCCTGAGTATGGGTGACTGGTTTCAACCCCCTCCTCCCCCCCAACCCTCCACCTCATGCTGGATGCTAAGGGAAGTTGAGGCAAGGGAACAAGGCCAAGAAGTGACAGGGGCATCAGGACGGAACGGAGCACTGCACCTCCCAGTTCCCTCTCAACTGTCACCATCGTAGTATGAAGACACACACACACACACTCACACACACACACACACACACACACACACACACACTGAAAAAGAGACAATCTGCCCAGAGGCAACACACATGCACAAGCTCATACAAAACAGCTGCACGCCCACTTCTAAGTCAGGACCATTGCTCACTGTCACCTACTGTCACCCTTCCACACAGGGAAACACAGACACTTGAAAATGGACATGCACACACTCACAGTGGGGAAGGTGTCTTGCTTTTGTCCCGCAGAGCATGAACCAGACACAGGGACTGACATGAGACAGAGAGGATGAATGAGAGATGCGCTGACAGCCAAAGGAAGTGAAGGTATATGGTGATGTATTCCACACCTCGAGAGGGGACAAGAGAGAAAGAGAGGCTACATAAATTCACAGAAAGAGAGAGTGGAGATGAGAAATCTTCCAGCAAAGAGCATAAATTAAACTGTAGGAGCAGGTACTCTAGTTGAGGATATGAGGGTAAACACACGCACACACACACACAATGCATCTTGACTATGATGGAGAGCCGCTCTGGGAGAGGGTACTCATGCAGGTCACCGCACATGTCCCATCACATATTAAGAATAGAATAACCATGTTATATAATCCTACAGGTATCCCCCTGATGGTTCAGTATTAATATCAGATAGTGGTGAATTATAATATGATTAGTATGTATCTGTATGTATAGATGCTGTCAACCTATACGCTTTGAAAAAAGGAACACTTTCATGCATTAACCTGGTTTTTAAAAAAATTAATTTACATTATTTTTAGTGCTTCCTTAAGACTTTACACACGTTTTAAGTATTTGCATAAGCATTAGCAAAGGAATTTACTAATGCAAACCTATTTTGTGTACATTTGTTTTCACTGCCAGCACCATTTATCTTCCCCTGTGTGAGCTACTTATGAATATACTATATGGATAAGCTCTTTGATCAGCGTGTCTTTAGAAATGAAATCTTCAAAGTGAGGAGAAAATGGAAGCATAGTGTTTAGAATATGTATTTTGTAGAAGCTGTTAAGAAGAACTGTGTATGTGACTTGTTAATTCTAAGATGTACACGACTCTGAGTGTCCTTTCATTTAGTATATTCACCATCTTGTGTTAATGCACTTACTTACTTTTATAGCTGCATTTTAGACACACACATACAATGAATGAAGAAAGACCAAAATATAAGATGTATCTGTATCTCATATACTGTAGTATAGTTTCAGTGCATCTTCTCGTTCACTTACAAACTGCCTTGTGGCTGTGAATAAACACACCTTAACTCCGCAGGCTGGTTATCGACTGCCAGGATCAATAGTATCATATGCTGCCCTTCACAGCTGCACACATGCAGGATTATAACACAATATATGGAACATAAAAGCCAAGTGCGCTGCGGAGACGCCGTTGAAAAGCAGCCCTCCAGTGTCCTGCACCGTCACCCCGAGGGACAGATATGAAAACACCATCAGACAGGGGACTTCAATTCACTAATACCTTGGGAGAATACTGTAGATGAAATGCAATGGTACACTATTATATTCCCTTGTCAGTGCTTGGGCTTTCTTTTTATGAATGTGAGGTTAGATTGTGTTTGTAGTAGTAAATGGCACAATGATATAAGAGCTGTTTGGAAGAGTGCCAGTATTAGCCTTTAAATCATTTATATGTCTTACCCCATCCTAGCTATCACACTAGCTTACTTTTGTCATTTTTAAATACACAGAATGAGCGATCTTAGAACTCCCAGAAACATTTATAATTTATAAGTAAATAACCAATATGCTATGTTATTGAGATCTACAAATAACCAGCAACAATTTAGTTAGCTGCATGATTAAAAAGTATAATTCCTGTAATGACACTGCACCTTCGGCCCTCTTATGTGTCAGTAAACCGTTCCTTAATTATCTAATTTGTTTTCAGGAAAAAATTAATAAAACAAAATGATTTAATAACTCAGGTAAATAATTCATAAAAGCTAATTTTGTTAATGACATCTGCTTTGTACTCACACTTTTTAACCTTCCTACCCCTCACACACACTAACATATCCCTGAGCCAGACAGATAAAGCTGTTTAATATAGAGAACCCGGCCTAATGGCATCTTCAGGGGCAGCGCTGGCATCACATATGCTAGATAAACAGCCTAATAAGCCTGCCACACCATCCCACCAATAGATAGCTTTGCCAGGGGATTGTTTGTTTGTTTGTTGTGTGTGCGCGTGTGAGAGCAAAAAGAGAGATGAAGGAAGTTGGTGGCGTGGCTTATGACAGCTGCTGAAATTGCGTGGTGGAGTGTGAGACACCAAAAGTCACGGCAGAGAGAAACAGCTGCTACTTGTTTGCCCGCAGGGCCAGATTGATGCTGCCGATCACCATCTCTTCTAGTGTGTTTGTGCGCGTGAGAGACAAACACGGGATTTATGGAGGTCGTTGGAAATAACAACTGCTCATATTCAAATGTTTATGGAACATTGATTGAAAAAATCATCAAAAAACAATCAGGCTCTCTCCCTGGCCTTATTCTGTTTTTCAAATATATATTTTTAAGAGATCTCATATACCTGTACAAACTCTCAGCGGCAGTGTTACTGTGTAATTTTCCGCTCAGCCGGTGCTCCTGCATTGGTAGAACTTAAAGGGGATGGCTCGGATATTTCTTGACTTGAGGGCAGCCACTCTGCAATTTCTGTGTCTTTGGATATAGGCTTATATGAGAGACACTGTGTGTGTGTGTGTGTGTGTGTGCGTGTGTGTGTGTGTGTGTGTGTGTGTGTGTGTGTGTGTGTGTGTGTGTGTGTGTGTGTGTGTGTGTGTGTGTGTGTGTGTGTCCACAACGGGAGTAACAGGGTCATGGCCAGTGGGCCAGGTAATGACTCTCCCATCGGCCCCTCATGCGGATTTCTGCTCTGTGGTCCACCACTCTTAATGATAGCACAAGGAGGCTCACTGACTGTTGTGTGTGTGTGTTTGTCTATGTTTATGTGTGTCTCTGGTCACATGTAGGACTGAGAGAATGTAGCCCAGCTGAATGTAGATGTGTGTGATTTGACTGGATCTCTGTGACACAGCTCCTGCACTACAGCACCTCATCTAGCCTCAGGCTATTAGTATGTATAGGATTCCATATAGTGTCTGATGATGCATGGGTAGTATGGTAATTGGGTTTCAGTTGGACCCCAGAACGCCTGTTTGTTGTGCATTGATTTACCACAAGCAGGTCCTGTAAACGAAAAAAACCCACTTATATAGCATACGACAAATCCTTAAAAAAACATCTTGTAATTTCACTGCAGGGGGCAGGTTGTTGTTTGTTTGTGTACATACATGTATGAGATTTTGTATCTTTAGTGTATATACTGTATACATATCTCATACTTGTGTATACTACTGTGTGCATTCATGTGTGTGCGTACGTGCATGTCTTGTACGTTCAGGTGTTTGTTTCCTCCAGTGACATGAGCATTTGATAGAGCCGAGGATGGCTGGACCTCGGCTTTGTGAGAATTTAATAGCTTTCATTTCCCAGACTGCTTGACCTTCTCCAGGCCTCACATTAGATATGCATTACACCTGAAGTCTCACATGGCCAGATACATCTGCACCCTCTCTTTAGTATATTCCCTCTCTCCGCTCCCCTGAGCCCTGCAACCTGCACCCCGCTGATACTCGACTGGTTTTAGCCACAAAGGATCGAGCCTGGAATTAGACTTTGTCCCCACACCTTCAAAATACCAGAGAATACTTTATGTTTGATACTGGCTGTGGCCATTGTGTATACTTTTTTTTTTATCATTGCTTTGTGTTGCATTGAACGGTAAACTTCATAAGTCTTTCTCAAGTTTCTCCATTTAAATGTGCATTTTCATAGTTACGTGAACCAAGTTCTGCTCTTTGAGCTTTTTTTCTTCTTCTTTTTATGTAGTCTCATTATGTTGGTGCACATTTCAAACCCAAACTATGAATCAGAGAATGAGTGGTTGACAATGATGTTCAATCTTAAATTTAAAGGTTACTTTTTGAAGACACTGCAGTCTGATGCAAGTTACAGAGCTTGCAGTGAATGAGACCTATTTGAATTCATCACTTAATGTTGATGGTGGTTATTTTTTGCTTTGTGTGCACATACTGCACAGAATAGAAAGATCATCTTGTGTTCTGAACAGTGTAGTCAATTAAAACATCAAAAGAGCCAAATGCTGATGAATATTGTGAGATGAAATATTATATTATCCACACGACCATCTAGTTTTGAATGGCCATGACGGCCTCATCAGCAACAATCACACAGGCTAAAACTCCTTTTCTGCCCTCTTCTCAGTCTCCCTCTAATTGTGTCACCTTATCAAAGGCTGGGAGAAACAAGAGTGCAGATTAGTTTCCATTCAGGGCCAATCTAATCCTTTCAGCTCGCTCTCTCATAATGTGTCATTGCCAGTCAGTCAAACAGCTCTGCACAACAGCACTGTTTACTAACCAAATGAATAGATGTTGGACATCTAATTCTGCACAAAAAAGATAGGCCCAGCCAGGCTTTTTATGACTGTTATTTGAAATCTAAATCGCTTTGATTTCTGGGGTTCTCTAAATGGTCTATTCTTTGATGTTTACAAAGGGTGGGATTGTTTCATATTGTTACAAACGATGCAATCTTTTTTTTCTTTCAAGGTCTGTCTGGATAGTAATTGAAAACAATTATCCAGTGCTTTGCTCTGATAATACCCACCTCTTACATCAGCTAAACCATGTATGGCATTATCTTCAATATCCTTTCGCTAGAGCCCCAGATCAGCCAGAGCAGCTACATAAATTCCCCTTCACACTGGTGTCTACATTTTGGTTAATCCGAATCAATATGTGTGCATGTCTTACACATTAGTGAGAGATTCACTTCTTAAAGAAAAACGCATATATGTTAGCTGCTGTCATCCACTAGAATCTCAGGAGGATTTTCTGCTGCACTATACAGAATTAACATAAAAGTAGTGACAGTGATTAAAGAAGCGTTTGCCCATGATGAAACCATGCAAGAGGCTGCATTAGTAAGTATATTTTGAAGATGAAATATAAACCAGAAAGTCCAATTGAGGAATTTTCCCGCACAGTTGTCCAACCACTTAAGTGTACAACTGACTGACAGTAATTTGCTCCCTTGTTAATATTTGTGAGGTGAACAGTGTGTTGGCAGACAGCATTGAAATGTGCCTCAAAAAAAGTTGTAGCCCTCTGGAGTCACTGCGCCATTGCAGCAGTCTCATTGAATTGAATGAGAAAGCCCTGCAATTTTTTTTCACCAGCGTTATTGTTCAACCTTTAGGGAGGTAGAGCGATTCAGAGAGAAGAAAAAGCCTCCTCCTTCTGCTGAGTCACACTGCCTGCATGGCCTGTGTCTGGGATGTCAAAGCTAATAATTCGACCTGTTGGCTGTTTCGTCCTGCCCAGCAAGTCTGTGACCTTCTGACTCCGAGAGAGAGATGAAACTTACAGTCCCCACAGGGCAATATGACATCTCCAGAGATAAACAGAGGCCATTCAGGTGCCTGCAATACAATTCACTGGCTTGCACTGCCACCTCTATTTATAACTGATATGACATAACACAAGTCTGAGAAGAAATGTATACAGTAAAAGCTGCCAGTCCAAACATCATGTCAGGCTGAGGAGACATAATCCTTGTTGATGGCGTGAGCTGATACTCTCAAAGTGGAGGAAAACTTCAACTAGTATTTAGAATTGATGATGATAGTGTCTGATAAGTTGTATACACATAGTAATTCAAACTAACATATAGAAGAGCAAATGCATCCAGTTGCCTGTTGGTACAAAATCCAAAGCAATATCAAATTCATTATTCCTTTCTACAGTATGAGACCTTTTCACACTCATTCATTCATTTTCTTTGTGGAGTGTTGGATAGTCTGGCAGAAGGGTCTAACATAGACACTCAAACCACGTAGGAAAATTATTCCATGAAGGTTTGTGATCACTCTGTCTTTTCTTCAGATTGATATTCTTTGTTGTAGTTGAGCAAGGCTGTCTGTTTGTTTCTTAATGAAAATTTCCATGTTCGCTGTAGATTTGCATAACAAGCCAAACAAATTGCCCCCTGTCGACTTCTCAGAGCAAATGATATACGCTCTCTAATAATAATATATTAACAAGCCCCAGTCCAGTTCTGCCAGGTCGAGTTGTTGCACTCATCAACTCACTCTGCCTCGTTATGTCTTTTTGGCTTGTAACTGTATTAAGATACATTATAAAACTGTGCCGATGATAAAACTTGTGAGCTGCAAATCTCCGCAGACGTAATTATTTCTCGTAAAAATTGTACATTGTGACTCACACACATAAACACGTAACCTAAAAATGTTATTTGGTGTGAGATTGACATTAACAAGTCTTTGCATAATGTCTTGTTTTCTGCCTGTCGCATTGTTTCCCTGCATCGACATCCTTGTATTCCTCACTACCCCCCCACTGTTCTCTAAAGCTGCTTGTGTCTCACAGAGATGATGCCATAAACCTGGGCCTTATGGATGACTGGAGTGAAACTGGGGCTGTGTCCAAAATCACTCACCCTTGTTTACTCATTCTCTTCTCCCTATAATGTGTAATGGACACTCAACGGATCACGTAATAGTGAGCAATAATTTGAGATTTCAGACTCTCATCATCATCATTTGGCATCATCACAGACAGGTATAGAGTTTCTCAACAGTATTTTTAATCTTTAAAACCAGCACACTGCATTTTGAGCTTGTTAGTTCCCACTGACATTTGTAGCATCACTAGAAATTGAAAGTACAGCCTTGGAATATGTATTTCTCAACTGTATGTTGAGAAAGCAGCAAGTTCATGGGCAGGTAGAGGGACTGCAATGAGTTCAGACTTACCTGTAACAGCAAGGCAGTGGTTGCTGAATGTTTTCGACAGCAAAGACGAGAGCTAGCAGCTTTGATGAATGTATGGATAGAGAGAGAGTTATGGTGATGTAAGCACTGCTGCACTTGTAGTTTTTTTTACTACACATCTTAAAGCAGCTGCTGTACTGGTGTAGTAATGATGATTTGTCCTTTTATCTGCCTACACACCTTATTGGCCTTGTATGACAACATTTGATTGAAGCTAATCTGAGGGCCACTGGGTGCCTTATTCTTTTATTAGGTGCTTAATGTTAACTTATTGTTAACAGTGTGCATTATTCTGTCTCTTGTAGTTTCCATTATGTCTGCGTCTTATTATACTGCTCTGAGCACCTCAGCATCCTGAGGAATCAATAAAATGCACCTGTTTATAAAGATATTGAATAGAACTGCATATGGATGCAAATTTACTGTGTGTGTGTCTGTTTCAGAAAGAGAAATTGATTGAAAGGCATAAACCTCTATTCATCCATTTGTTATTCAATTGTAATGATTCAGTCACTCAGAGTGGTGATTCACTTGGAGAGACTGCGCCAGTAAACGCTAATAATGCTTTACCGCTCGTCTTTTTGGCATGAAATTCGAGGTTTTTCCACCAAAACAGTGACACTGTCAAGGAGCAGACAACTGACAGGAACATGATTATACAAATACCCAAACAAAAAATACCACACATATACAGACAAGCACATCCCCAAAGTGTCCTGCTGAGCATCTTTTTACAGTGTTATTCTTCTGTGTGTGTAAACAACAGTCCTGTGGGTATGCAAGGAAGCAGACTGACTGTGTATGTTTATATGTATATTTGTCAGTGAAAGTGTGCGGTTGTGGGTTTCTGTGTGTGCTGTTTGCCTCAGGGTACTTATATGATGTGGTCTTATTAAATCAGTGCTAGAAAAGGAGGAACAGACAGGAGTGATAGAGAAGCACAAAGGAACCCAAAGCGATTAAACCCCTACTCAAACCGGCTTAGCAGTGAAAGCTTCACAGAAAGCCAACAATGGTTGCCTTCCTTTTTAAATCTTGCTTTTCTGTTGCTTTCTTTTCCACACTCTCTCTCTCTCTTTCTCCTGCACTATTTACCCCTCCTCCTGCTCTCTCCCTCTCTCAAACAGATTATTTCTTTTCTTTTTCTTTCTGTCTGTCTTCTTTGCGGCACGTTAGGCCGCTTAACTTTACAATACTCATGTCAGGTCAAAACCCACCCTCCCTCAATCTCTCCAATTCAGGATAAAAAAAAAAAAGCTTCTTGCTGCATAAGGTATTACTGTATCTCAGATTGTCAACCACCTCGAAAGTCTTTCTTTCATCCATTCATTACGACGTCTTCCTTTCTTTTCAATCTTTTCTTTCTCTAAAGGAGTTTTAGGGCACTCTCTGGATTTGCCAGGTTGTTAATTGCACACAAAGTTTTTGTCTAAATCAATAGGGGACTTGCATAAGTTTATGAGGGGATTAGATGAGAAAAAGTGTGTCTAACTTGTGGAGAAGAGCTGAAGGTTGAAGTTATGTAGCAAGTTGATTTCTCACAGAATTTCTCATTTATCAAGAATTTAAAGCCTCAGCAATTGTTTAGTGGGAACGTATTTCAGTTCACTTTCAAACTATGTTCATTTACCCTGCAGTATGTCAAGGGATAGTGTTTGAAACAGGAGCCCCTAAATTCCTCATACAACACAAAGGGTCCAGTCCTCCAGCTCCCCAAACACTCCAGTGCAGTGGATTAGACCACCAGGTATGGTATTAAGAGGCGGAGGAATCCATCCCCGCCCCCCCACCCCACCAACATCCACATCCCCACCTGCACTTGGCATTGCCCGTGAATGCCAGTCATTAAGAGCGCATTACAAAGAGGAGGCCCACCTCTTTCCCAGCGGATTGGCTCCACTTCCACATATAGAGCCGCCATTGTTTTAAATGCCACTGCTCCCACCCCCTGGAGACCGGCTTTCCATTCACTGGCCACTGTAGCAAGCACACTGCTCGAGAGGAAATATGATAAATGTGTCTAACTCTGTCGGGCACCGGCGGGACATTCTCTTTTTCCCAGGTGCCAACAGGTGGGAAGGGGTAAGCCCTGGTCAGGTTACAAGAGTCGTGTACGTGTGTGTACGTGCATTTGTCATCCATGAATAACACTCCCTCTGTTGTGTTTTTTTTCTTCTTTCCTTTCCAGGTGCACCAGAAAGGAGAAATGCGAGCGCTCATCAGAGCCCCGTCGCTTTGCATCAGACATCAAGCAGTGTGTGCGTCTCAGTGTTCACCCAAACAACATCTCAGTGTCCCAGTTTAGTGTCACGGTGAGTGGAAACACACTACTACTCATCTACACTCAAAAACAAACAGAGACCTGGTTTCGAGAGGTCGTGCATAGTGTTTGCTGTATCATAACTTTCCTCTCATTCTCCATCTATACTGGTTGTCATTTTATTGCTTCCTTTTTTTACCATTTGAAGAATAAAATGTGGTCAACTTTTAATTAGAACTAATTCAATATATTTTTCCTTCAATAAGGAAGGAACATTTGAGTGATGGTTTGTTTTAGTGCAGCCATATTGCGGTAACCAGCGAGGCTAGCTGAGTGTGTTCCTAGTGAGAAAATCTTGCCTGGCAGATTAACAATATCACACACTCAAGCATAATTTGTAATGCGATGTAATTATGCTCTAGATAGTGATTAGTAGCCAGTGTTAACTCTGTAATCCTGCTTTACATCATTTTACCGCCTGCCAACATGCATCCTTCAAATCCTGACCTCGCAACTTACAGTCCCGTCCAGCGAATTTGCTCCCCCAACAAATGTCAACAATCATTAACAGCACACAGTTTAGCTCAGCTGTGTTTATCGTGATTGTTGGCAACTAAATGCAGCACGTTTTTTTTTTTCCTCTGGACATTTCATTGGAAAACAGCTGCCAGATTTAAAGGGCCTGAACGGTTTTTGATTGTTTAAGTGTATTGATTAGCGTGCAAGGAGCTGTGATACATTGCAGCAAATATATGTCTCTGCAGGAACTGGAGAAACACTTGTAGGGGAGTTGTGTTTTTCCATAGTTTTCTCCACTTTCTCTGCTGCACTCAGGAGAGCATGTTATATAATACAGGTGCTCTGTCATACTGTATGTTGTTTATCTTGCCTTTTTAGCTGATTAGGCTTGTGTTACATTTGGCTGAAATTAATCAAATAGAGACCCGTGGTTGTTTCCTCCCTTGTGCTGCTCCATATTTCATCTCCACCGAAGGCCCTGTTCTGATTTGACAGTTATTTCTCACTGGGACAGGAACATGTTTTAATGTGATTGTGTATGTAGGTGTGTGATTTTACTGCATGCTCAGTAGAAGATTGACATTTCTGAAACACACACAGGCTTGCTGTTTTTTCTTTATCCAAACTCAGTGTGTTGCAAGATTGCCTATTTCAAAGGTTATAACAATGAATGTCATGAAAATCCCACTGACCTTAACCACCCTAAGCGATGTCACATTTCAATTCCCATTTCCTTTTTAATGGTGTTGTGGAAATGGCTTTGAATCTCAGCGACCAAGTGCATAAGTATCCAATATGATTTTCTAAGGTCAAGCCTGAATGACTGTTCTCCATCCTTGTTTGCTCTGGGGGTCACATGAGAGGTGTTGATTTTCTGAGGTACACCTCTGCATCAGTCTAATGATATTCATGGTGTGTGTGTATGTGTGTGTGTGTGTGAGAGCCTTCTGAGAGTGTTTAACCTTTTCCCAGCGAGCAGGCTTTACCCAAAGGCTGTGGCACACATCTCCTGTCCAACTGATTGCAGGGCAAAGGCTTCGGCCAGACAGACAGGGGCTTCTCCTTGACCTTTGTGTTATTAAATATTTGTTTGGAAAGATAAGTCGAGGCATTCTGGAGAGCAACAGACCCACTCCACTGCTGAAATCAGACCTATTCTCAGAAAAAGGCTTTTATTTTCTTTTACATTTATTGGTCATTCATTAATTGGATCTATTTGATCTATTAGACTAAAAGCTTTAGGAGGATTTTCATCACTTTATACATGCATATAATGTAATTAAATCTATTTATTTCAACTCTTACAAAAGCTACAACTAAAAGCTCGAGAGACCAATAAAACATGACTGTGAGTAGATATGAAGTCAAGTCAAATCATGTTTTTCACCACCGTCTTTTTTCTGGCATCAGCTTCTGAATAAATTCTCACCAATCATTTGCAGCCAAGATTTTTTTTTTCCCACAGTGGCAACATGAACAGCCCATCATCACATATCCTCTGCATTAGATATGGTGTTTTGTAAACTACAGGAGGGCATTTGTGTATGTGTGTGTGTGGTGGATGTTTCTGTTAACATGACTAGGTTATTTTCATATTTATGCTTCCCTGCTGTGGCCAGGCTTGGCCGTGACTACTCTAAATGTAATTGAGGAAACTCAAGGTCTGGCTGTATTCCCTCCTTAAAATGAAAAATAAATTAAAGCGAAAGAAGAAGAAGGTGAGAGGTAGAGTGAGCAATGAGAGAGAGAGGATATGTAAGAGATAGAAGCCCGGTCCTGCACTGTCCGTCTTACGTGGGAAGCTGTGTATCTGTTCACACCCGCGCAGCCGTCTTTTCATTAAACAGCAATATAAAAACAGCGCAGGTCAGCCCTACTCCGCCGCTGAGGCAGCTTTCAGCATCACATCACAAGTGTACTATGGACTGTGCCTCAAATCAATGCCCAGACCAAGGCCTACTACAGACATGCTTTTCCATCAATATGTATATTTTGGCCTTGACCCCCCCACTCCACCTGCCTCCACGACCCTCTTTTTTTCCTTCTTATTCAAGGACAGTGTTTTTTTTTTCCCTCCTGCTCCACCTGAAGCCCGTTTTTGCTGAGGTGCAGAGAGAGCTTGCACAGCATTTTCAAATGAAGAGGGAAGATTTGTATTCTCTATTTCCCAGAGAGTCCTCTTCTCCCTCCCTGTCCAGCAGCCTCTGCACTTTTCTCCTCTCCTCCATTCCTCGCTGTGCCGTTCTTCACCTCCGTTCTCCTGCTATTTCTGTCCTCCCCTTGTCCATAGACTCTTTTCATCCCGCATTTTGTTTCAGCCATCTACATTCAATTGCCTCCTCTAACTCCTCATCCTTCCACTTACCTTGACTTCATATTTTATCATTTCTTTCACTTTCTCCCATAAAAACACACTTTTCCATCGCCGAGCCAGAGAGTCAGGACATTAAGATGGAATGTTAAATCCATACAGCTCATCGATGCCACAAGGCATTATGGGAGGTGGTTAGGAAGGTAGTAGTGCTTGTGACCATCAGATATGGGCTATTAAGATGGCACTGATTTCAGTTTTGAGTCAATCTGTCTTTCTGCATCAGAGTGTTTTAATGTCACTTGGACGTCTGGGCCGGATGCATCTGATCACTGAATCTCTCGTTCAAGAGTCCCCCTGTGCCTCCTCTGGCCACTGACCATCCTGCAGATGGATCTTTTACTCTGCACAGAACATGCAGCTGTGCTTCTCATCAGCAATATTGTGTTACAGTCATATTTGAAGAACATATTGGCTCCAAAGCTGATTTGAAGTGCTCGCAGATGTGGGAGTTTGAGAGCTGTAGTCACAGACACAGTTGGGGCACAGATCTAACTTGTTCTCTCTCTGACCATGGTTGCAGTGTTAAAATGGACTTGATGTTGATTGATCACTGTGTGATGTGTGTTATGGATGCGAAGCTACTGAAACTGAACTGAATCCTCCCTTCTTTTGTTTTGTTTTTCTATGGTTCACCAGAGTATCAGAGCTGCTCATCACTTTCATGAGCTCATTTCATTATTCGCTTATTATATTTCCACCCAATTACCCTCTCTTTCTTTTAACACATCTTTTCTATCTTCCCCTCTCTACAGTTGGTGTTGGAGGCCCATAATGTCCCAGAACTTTCTGCAGGAGTCAACTGCACCTTTGAGGACCTGGCTGAGATGAATGGCTTGGTGGAGGGAAACCGGATCAAGTGTTCCTCCCCTGCTGAGAAAGAGATGCCACGCATTATTGTTGACAAAGGTAAAGGTACGTCTGTTACAACCTTTTTGCCCAAAAAAACTTTACTATTCCATAACTAGTCAATGTTGACATTTGATTTAATGTTTGCATCCTGAACACGTATAGAAACTGAAATCTGCCAGAATTTCATTTTTTGTAATTGCCAGCATCACTTCAACATTAGTGCACCTGTTGAATATAAGCATCTATGTCTGTCAGGGAAAAGCACATTCATCTGGATGTTTCCCCCTCTGTCTGAAGCATGGTAGTCCTAGGGCTGTGATCGTTCTGTGAATTTTTGTTTTCTCATTGCCATCAGCAACTCAGTGGGCCTTGGAGCGCTGCCCTAGGACATGTTTAGTAAGTGAATCAACATTAGTTATTAGGCTGCGGTGGGATTTATTTACCACCCTCCCTCAAAGTGGATATGCACCAGAGGGGAGTGATGGGACCCAGGTTAACCCCAGTGCAAAAAAGAAGCACATCAAGCTGCACAGCAAGTGTTTGTGCTCCAGTATTTCTGCTAATTCAGTGCCTGGAGATTACACAGTCCTTGCAGAGAGTGTTACTGTTCCATTGCTTTCAGGAGGTAAACCGCTAAAACATTTCTGATGACATTTATTCCACGAGTAAAGATGGGAAACTATATTTTTCCTCCATCTAATTCCCTTGCTCTTAACCTCCCCTCTCCATGGTCGGCCAAGCTTGGTCTAATTGAACAATGCTTCCATCTGGGAAGGCCTGTCCCCAGGCAGGCAATCCTTCATCACCACAGCTCATTGTGTCCCCATGTTGAGATAATGAAGATGCCATCTCCGTCCGTACTTCCACAAAAAGAAAAGATGAATAATGAATGAAAAGAGAAAATAGAACCGAAAAAGATAGTGTTCCATCAATCACGTTCAAAATTTACACACAAAGAAGTCCTCACTGTCCACTGTTGACACCAGAGCTCTAAAGAAAATTATATTAGCACGAATGTTACTTGTGAAATTTTAATTTGTTGATATTGGAGCCAAAAAAACCATTAGATAACTGTTGCCTCACGTGCAGAGCTGAAATGAGCAGACCATAATTTTTCATTTATTCAGTCACACACATGTACCCTGCCATGAACAAACAAACGGGACCTCTGCACTAAAGTAACCCACAGATAGACAGCACACATGTACAGATGTGAGGCTGACAAGGGAGCCTCAGGGTGCTTTGGGGAATTAAAAACATTTGTTTAATGTTTGCTATGTCAGCCACATGTAGAGCTGCTGATGCTGCAGTCATGCAAACAAACGTGTAAATATGTACTCGGAGACACACGCAAATCGAGCGCACAGCGTTTCTCCTCATCTTTTGCTTCATCTTTCTCCCACACCACAGAGCATACTCGCTTATTCCCTTTTCCTGCTTCAGGTAGAGGAAAATATTCCCCATTTTTGCCTATATTTGAACCTTTCATCCTCCATTTTTACCAGCACTCATTAGTCTAAGCTTGGTTGAAAGAGAGAAAAGAAGGGGGAGAGCGACGGATGGAGTGAAGAGAGAGGGAGGAATAGATAGTGTTAGCAGGCTTCAAGGTAACATTTAGGTGGCCTAATTAGGACAGATCCGTTGTCAGCGGTGCTTTACCGTGATTGATGAATGATTCCTTCTTTGTTAAAGAGATGGAGAGAGACATGGGGGAGAAGACGGAGTCGCAGTGTGGAAGGAAGCGAGGAGACCTGTGTGTAGAGATAGACTGGGGATGAGAGAGAGAGAGGTACAGAGGTAGTGTAGCGAGAGAGTAGTTAGATGTGTGGGTGTGCTGTTGAATTAAACATGAACTCCTTCATTAGGGCCAGACAAAAGGACACACCAAATACAGATGAGGCGCAAGCTCGCGCACACACACACACACACACACACACACACACACATACACACATACACACACTTCTTCTGTTTCATCTTCCCCCCCCCCTTTACCTTGTCAAAGACACTCTCAAAGACTTTTCCGGGGGAATATTTTCCATCCCAAGGGAATTGTGTGTGCACCAACTTTTATTGCCTCTTGTAAGGCGACAGGGATAGGGAGACTTAACCCAACAAAACCCCCTCTACTCTCCTCCTCTCTTAAGATACTGCCTTTTACTACTGCAACAGGCTGAGCACCTGTGGCTCAAAGCGGTGCAGTCATCTTTCCTTCATGGGAAAATCTAATGTGACTAGACACTGAAAAGGGATACGTGAACAAATGAATAAAATGATTATCATAGAAGCAGGGGTTCTTTAACAGTGTCTACCCACTGCTCGTGCTGGAAAAGTAGCTGTGACATGCAACCATTACCATTATAATGCAGTTTTGTTTCTCCTGTGTGTTTTAAGAGTTGAATGAAAATGTCAGTAATGGGTTCAATAAAATGACTTCTGGAACAAAAGCGATTCTTCCTTCTATTCGTTCACCTTTTTTTTCTCCTCTTTTTACCTGAATACAAAAATTTCTGTGTATCATATCAAACCATTAATCTTGACTATGATCTGTTTTCCCCAGGTGACCACCAGATTGTGCAGCTCTACTTGAAATCCAAGGAGACGGGCCTGGCATTCGCAAACACCAGTTTTGTTTTCTACAACTGTAGCGTACACAAGTCGTAAGTCTGTGTCTACTTCTGCCTTCAGGACCACTTCTCTCTCTTTAATCCTTTCATATTGATAAAAAAAACTGATTCTTAAACTGTTGGAAATTGTTCTGGATACATAAGTAGGCATATTGAGCTCCTGTTCTCTGCTATATTTGCTGCTGTTCAATAGTAATTCACAACACTGATTTCTCTCTCCTCTGCTCTCCTCTCAGGTGTCTGTCATGTGTGAGCAGTCCTTACCAGTGCCACTGGTGTAAATACAGGCATGACTGTACCCACGACCCTCGCACATGTTCCTTCCAGGAGGGCAGAGTCAAGAAGCCTGAGGTGAGTGCCAACCCAGGGCTGGAGATAAAAGTGTTTTACTCCATTTACTTCTTTTTCTTTATGTTAACTCCAGTATTCGGTAATCGAATCCGCCCGTAGGTGCCACTAGGAGAGAGGAACTCTCAGTGGAGGGTTGAGCTGTTGCCCAAAATTTCTAACAGCCTGTAGGTTCAAAGACAATCAAACTGTAGCCAATTAAAACAATGTCCAAGCATTTCCATAGTTTTTAATGCTGCCCAGCTCCAGCCGGCCTCTGCGTATTGGGCCAGCTCAGTAATAAAACATGGAGAAATAAATTGAGGGGAAATGTTTGGCTTCATGAGACTAATAGCTATCATTCTAGGTTTCACATGCAAAAAGAGTTATGTTAAAAGGATTGAGACACCTTTCGGCTGTAGAGCTTCCATCTGGCACGAGTCTCTTGGCATGTCTCGCTCTTGACTGCACATCAAAGGGCAGTGGAAACTAATAAAACGGAGCCATTTCCTCTCGCCCATCCCTATTCCCTGCGACAGCTTAGTCTGTGTGAATTATCAATAGTATTGGCAGCCAGTTCTATTCCCGTCGAAGCAGAGCCCACCGTAATTAGCCTGCTCTGCTGCGGAGGACAAGCCATGCACTGGATGGGGTACATACAGTGAATGCCCCTAACCCGCCCACTCCCCGTTCTGTGAGGGAGGTCTCGCTCTGATTTAGAGTCACTGCCACAGTGTCGGCCTTCGGGGCAGAGCAAGGAGGTAGAGGCAGTTTTGGGTGTGTGCCCATGCCTGTGTGGTAAGCTCTGGTGTGAGCCGGTAGGTACGGTGTGTGTGTGTCAGCGTGCTTCTATGTATTTTTTATGTGTGTATGTGTGTGTGTTTATCTGAATACATTTTTCCCTTTCCTGTACCCTGCCAAATCTCGGTAGTTTACAGGGGGAGGTTTTTACAGGGAGTTAGTGGCCTGCTAATCCTAGCCTGAGGTGAGCTATGATGAAGATCACTAGTGTTCATGTCTGGGTTGGCAGACGCTGCACGACGGGCAGGGACAAGCTTAGCCAGATTGCCTCCTTTGATGAGCAGTCTGCTCTCAATTGTGTTATTCCACCCATGTTTCCCCCGAGCCATTCAACCTGCACAGACGATATTATTTTCTTTTTCCGCCTTTTCCATTATCCTTTTGAACCTTCTGCTTAGTCAGGCCCAAGCCGGAGTCTTTGCAGGTTTACTTTTCCAATTAACTCAGGGGCTGGTGGTCAATATTGACTGAGGATAATAATGTGTGTCCTATTGTGTTGCTGACTAAAAGAAAACCATAAATAAAGCGAAGGGGATTTGGTATTTGCACATTAATGACATCCCTTTTTTTGACGTGTTGTTTCAGAAAAAGCAGGTGTTTTGCAGGCTTAATGACATTTAATTTGCTTTTAATTAACCCCTCAAATCCAAGGTCGTGTATTTGCTGGCAGATTTTTGGTTGCCAGTTTGAATTAATGATTTAGACACACACATATAAGCTTAAGAACATGCAGACACACGCACAACTTTCCATGGAATCACTCCCAAATTTCAGAAAAGGCAACAAGTCAACTTTGCTCTGTGAAATTAGATGGCCTCTTTCTGCTGCAGATGACTTTTTGTGTACCATTACAATTAAGGGATTTCAGGCAGTGATCTGAATAATCCCTTAACACTATGCTAATGATCGAGGCCAGGGAAATCTCCCTACTGGTTGAGCTTGTTGTTAGTATGCATGGCAGGACAGAGTTAAAGCCAGGCCCGGGCGTACAGTGGGTGCCTTTTTATTCATGCCAGCAATGATATGGGCACTCGGATCAGACAGTTTGCCTGTTGGCACATTAACTAAGGCCACGTCCCTGTTTGCCCTCCACAAATCTCAAGGACTTAGTAGTTCTGATGAGGCTCGCTGACAAAGAACATGCATGCGGCTTCACTTGGTTACACTGAATAAATAGCCAAAAGTTATTCCTGGCCACTACAGTTGCATTTATTATATGAAACAGGCTGTGCTTGTTTGCCCAATAAACAGTGTTTGTTTACCTGCATATTTATCACTTTTTCTTATTGCATCCCACATCCCTGAAGCACACACATAGCCTCACCTAAAGCAACTGAAGCTGAGGACACTTCCTGTTCACTCTCTTTGTGTGATGGAAACCACAGGAGGATATTTCCCTTTCTTCTTCTTCTTCTGTCTACAACACAGCATGTTCACATCCTTAGCTGCTGCCAAGCCTTTTCCCTAATATATTCAGCTGGAAGGGAGAGCAAAATATTAATGTTACTGAATATATGTCACTACCTCTTAGCACATCCTTGCATTAGCTACTCCGCATCTGTGTTGTGGTAATCAATGCCCGGGAGTTTATTTACCAGGAACTTATTGATAAAGTGATCAAGATAATTTTATTAAAGAAGCTAAATGCCAGCAGTAATGGCTGTTAGTTGCCAATATTGGACAGGAATGGTGGAGAGAGGTGCTGTAGTTCGATTCATAGACAAATCAATGTCATACACAGGAGCTGACTGCTGAGGACTCAGTCGAGTATTTGCAGACTGAAGAGCAATGGGATACGTTGAAATTGAAAATAAGAGCAAATGGAACAGAATGGGGGAAATGAAGAAGACACTGAAAATGATAGATTGAAGAGCTTCATAATGCCATTGAATCTCTCCAACTCCAGACTATGGCTCGAAAAAGCCCAATGGGATAAGAAACATAATCAGTCAGATCATACAGGTTTTAAACAAATGTAGTGTAATTTACTTAAAAATGCTTGTGCTGAACAAGAAAAAGAATGCATTATATCTGTGTCAGGATAATGCTAATCAATATGAAGAAGTGAATATGATAGGACTTAAAACATGTATCTTTTGAATCAAAGTTACATTAGATTTGCAGAATTATATTGTGATTATTGACACATGTTTATTCTGAATCAAGAAATTTATTAAAGTAACAGAATCATTTACTAGGATGTGATTGGGAAAGCAACTGTATTAGTATGAACTCTATGCGATTGATATACAGTGTGAAACCATATAATGAAATCAGTGTGAAATCAAATATAAGCTAAATTGCATTTACACAAATTGATATAAAGTCATTAATTTCATGAAAATTAATTAAGAGATTCAGAGATTAAGGGAGAAGAATGTCTTAACCTATTAAATGTTTAGGGGATGGACAAAAACATGGAAAAGACAGGGTATAATATAATATATAATCTATATAATCTATAATCTAATGCACAAGCCAGTATAATTCAGAGTTGTTCATGTGTATTCTGTATGCATATTGAGCTCTCTCCTTTTATGCCAGCATAAAAGTCTTTGCTGCCCGGAACTCTGACTCCTGCTGATTATTTGTCTACATCTCAACTTGAAGATATTTGAACAATTGAACACAGCTGAAAACTTAGAATTTTTGTCCACACGGCGGGGAGCCTCTGTTTCCTGGCTCCCACAACACAAACCTCCAGGTTAAAAGCAAAATGTAAAAAGCGTTAAAAGTAAAATATGATGACATTGTAATGGGGTCTAATCGCCGAAGAGTTTTTTCCCTTGACATTTCAGGTGCACTAACATTTGGTTAACAGGCTGTTTGTTTGACCATTTTCAGACTGTGAGTTATCACACATAGAAACAAAACCAAAAATGTTAAAGAATAACCCAAGTTGCAATAAATGTTTCTTAAGGAGCAAGGACAGATGCAGCGAGAGGGCTGAGAAATGGCAGGAGGAAAGAGGGAGAGGTATTTGGAGGGGAAAAAAACTTCATGTGAGGACTGAACAGTGGGATGGAAACAAGGTGAGGAGCAGCAGGGAAGGAGGGAGGATGAGCAGAGAGCGGGAGAGTGTCTTTGCCCGAGGCTCTGTAGGAGATGATAAAACAGAGGCCAGTTAAGGGGAGCTCTTGGTAACCACAAGGTGTGTGTGTGTGTGTGAGTACGTGTACTGTATGAAAACTTAAGATCCTCTTCATCTTCACACCATACACTGCTATAATTATGGGCCTCTCTCTCTTTCGCTCCCACCCTCCCTCCTCCATAGCTTCTAACTATGCCAAGGGCTTTTACATTCACAGTTCCCACTCTGCTGCCTACTCCCTGTCACTCTCCCCATCTCCACCCTTCACACCTCCCACCAGTCTCCAATTATCAGATCTAAGTAGGTCCCGGAGAAGAAAAGAAGTCAGGAAAGAGAGGAGGAGAAAGAATCAGTGAGAGGGAGTTGATAAGAGAAATGAGAAGGGTCAGTGAGCTAGATAGGACGAACAGCACGGGCTGGGTTTGGAGAGAGATAAATGAAGGAGGGATAACGCACGAGCGTGGCAGAGAATCAGAGATGAGGTCAGAGAAAACAATGAGTCAGTGATGGAGAGGGGAAGAATGAAGGATAATTACATAGAGGAAAAAAAGAGAGGCGCCAACTTGGTTTTCAGAAGTCAGACCTTATTATGTGGTTATGATGAGTCATGCTATTGACAGGTACTCTTCTTTTTGTAGTGCAAGTCCCTGATTACACGACTGTAGGACTGTCACTGAGGTTCACATCTTAACACAAAGACAGACACATGCATAAACTAGTCTGCTTCATCTAGGATGTACTTTTTAGTCTCTCTCGCCTCCTGCTGACAGATATGTTTTCTTTTTCTTCACCCAGAAAAAAAAACACATACACCATACATAACATACAGATAGTTTTGGATAAATCTGTCCAGGGTTTTCCAGGTAGATGAAAAGTTGTTAATGGTGAAAAATCAACAACATGTCATCCCAGAAGCAGCTTCCCTGCCACTCTAAATAGTCCACTTAACATGCTCTTAATAGTCATAAGGAACTTGAAAATTAGAGGTGTTAATGAAACAGTTTACACATAGATCTGTGGATTATTCAGAGTAACTGGAAAGACATGCCGCAAAAGAGGAAAATGGCCAACTCTTATTTCAATTTGACTTCATAATTTTGATGATACTTACTCCAAAAACTCTACCAATAAGAAGCCTGAAACAGAAAGCTTTTATATGCTCACCATATCTCACTTCTCCACCACACTCTCCTCCTCTGTCTCCTATTGGTAGGAGGTGTTTTTTGTATGCTGCCTTGAACTTTACCACAGTTAACTTTACCACAATTAGTCCCTAACAGAAGGTCTGGATTCAGGGAATTCAGCATTTTGCAACTGGCGTCGTCAGATTTGTTATCGCAAATATGCCCAGACTGATGTTGTGTCTGGCACAGGGCCTGGGGGCCATTGACCAGGCACGTCTGTGCTCGAGGGTCGTTGACCTTACACGGCACTGCACTGCACACATGGACATTGACCATACACGTGTACCTTCATGTCAGCATACAGGGACAAAAGCAGCAGAACCTTTCTTGTCCTTCACAGATTCTGTTGTACTCTATGTTGACTCTATGTGTTGCCTGGTTGAATTTTGCTTCTTTAGACTCAAGAATCCTGCTGGCAGAGTCAAGCAGTCAACAGTATGGAGCCTGATTAAGTGCAGGGTTGCAAATTTTAATTCCTGTATTCTGCATGCCGGTGACCAGCTAAAGTATGTGCATATGTACAGGGATGTGTGTGTGTGTGTGGGCATGTAGGATGTGTTTGGTGTGCATGTATCTGTGATTTGCATTTGCTCCACTGTTATTTAGCTCAGCTCAGTCGTTGGGGGTCGAGAGGGAGGTGATTGGAAATAAACGCTCTGACATTAGATCAACGTAATGTTGGCGTAAATCTTTACAGGCGACAGCGAGCGTCACTGCCAACACCACCAACATCAGTAGCCAACTAGCATATACACGTGTGTTTGTCCATACCACTGAAAGCCCACTTGGCCTCAGGGACTGTTGGCAACGATCTCAGTGTGTTATATTAGCGCGTCTGAGTGTGTGAATACATTTAAACAGAAAAATCAAAGCTAAGTCGGAGAAAAAACATGGAGCACTCACAGCGTACACACTTGCTTTTCTTGTAGATTCCCTGCCACATTATGAATTTTTCATTGTTGTTGAAGCAAGAAAATCATCTGTTTTGTGTTTTGTGCTTTCATATTTGGCTGTTTCTTCTGTCACGAAACTTGAAAGGAGAATTAAGATTTTGAGCAGGCATGAGGGATGACAGTTTGTTCTTGTGGCAAGGTTAACAGTGAGTGTCTAGAATCTGTAGTAGTGGGGGGAAACTGTTTCACAATTACAGGGCTTTAGGGAGTTAAATAAACCTGTGTGTGTTTTAGTATGTGTGAAAGAGTGTTTTTAGGTTTTTACCCAAGACTACATGGGGAAAAGAATACTCTGTCAGTGTTGTGAAGAGAACTGTGGAAGGTGTTAATGAAATGGTGAAATAGTGTATAAGTGTCATCAGCAGCTGTTAGAAACGGCTTTTTGACGTTTTCTCCATAACATGTTGTCATAAAGGCAGATGATGCAAGAGATGCTGTCTGGCTCTGACTCGTGGCATTTATCTTATACTGTAATGAGATTCCAAGGCTGTAGTTGACTCTTGAGTTGAGTGTGTGCTTGCTTGTGTGTGTGTGTGTGTGTGTGTGTGTGTGTTTTTGGGGTTCAGGGTTTGAAATGCGTCAGTGTGTTTTAGCTGTGATGGCCTGTGTTTGTGTGTGTGTCTATGTGTGTGTGTGTGTGTGTGTGTGTGAGAGTGCATGCACGATCCTATCACCACACCATATGCCACTATCAGTATAGATCTGTGTCTTCAAGATTCAGCCGTAGTCACTATGTTAAGTCATACCCCAGTGCTTCCCATGCCTTCATTTCCACAAACCAGATCAAATTTATTGTCCCTATTGTTCAAGTGTATTAACTGGAAGAGATGTGATTAAAAATGGATTGCATCTCTCTTTGCTCTCCCACTCATTTTCATTCTCCAAATACGACCCTTCGTTCTTAGGAAAATGAGATTTGGGAGAGCAAACACGCACGCACCACCTCTTGCTGCCTCTCGTCTGCCGCTGAACTCGCTCACCCTGTTTGTCATTTATCTATAATGACTTTGTGAATAGTGTCACAGAGTGTTCCCCTCTCTCTCACCGCGCAGCCACCCAGTCAGTCACTCAGCCTAACCCAATCAAGTGGCTTTTAATGAACTTCAAACAAGTGTTATCACCCAGTTCAACGTGTGCTATGCTTCACTCCCCCCCAGCTCCAACCATGCGGGGGCTCACCTTATCTTCTCTCCTTCTTTTCACCCTCTTTCCCTCTGCCTCTTTGACATGCCAAAGCTCCTCCTGTCGCATATGCTTAATGGTATTTTTTGCCTCTTTCAGTCACTCTGCTCTTTTGTTGTTCACCTCTCTCATTTTGCCTATTTCGCTCCCTCTCTCTATCCACCACTCTTCAGCAGAAACATGAAAGCGTTTACGGAAGTGCTGTTCTCTATTTACTATCTTTACCCTCTTTTACTTCACTCCTCACCTTTTCACTTCTGCTTGTCAGTCACCTGTTCTTGCTACTGCTTTTTAAAAACATGTTCTTTCTGTCCTCTGCTGGTTGTCTTTTCTTTCCTCTCCTCTGTCCATCTCTTACCCTCTTCACACCTGTTCTCCTCCTTCACCTCCTCCTCCTCCTCCTCCTCCTCCTCCTCCTCCTCTTTCCCCTCATCTCCTTTCCATGCAAGTAATAGGTGCTCTATATTTAGGCCGCTACTCGCACCTGAATTGATTGGCTGTTAATTTTAGACCTCCAATTGCTAAGTGACTCATCTCCCTCTCTCCCTCTGGCTCTCTCCCTCTTTCAGAAATCAACTTTATTTTGATCCATCAGTGACATCTTTCTCCATTAACAAAAACATGAGTGCAACAATCAAACTGGGAGCTCATATCATTTTTGTATAAGTGTGTGTTTCATTGTGTCATTAATGCTCCCGTCATGTGGATAATGATGCTGGAGTACCCATTGAGCTGGCCCTTGACTCCCAGCGAATGTGAGCAGGTCCTAGGACTGTCGAACCGAGAGCCTCAGCTGATATCAACCCAATAGGAACTGTCACAAATACAAAGCACTAAAACACTGAAAACAGTGCAGGCTGAAGTGGCTGTGTCGTTCAGTGTCGTTCAGTTAAACCCGTGTTGGTGAAGTACTTTGCGTAATGAGAAGAATGATGAGTGTTTTGGGCTGTATGAGTTTACAGTAAGCAGTCATGTTCCTGGAATATTCCTGGTGCAATGAGCAACCGTCTTCTCTCCAAACAGATCAATGTAATGTAGAAAATTAAATTTGGAATTCAAAAGTTGTTTTAAAAGAATTTGATTCTATCACCTTATTGTGCATAGAGGTAATTTTAGATCAGTATGAAGTATAAAGTGACTTGTCTGTGATGACAAAATAATGTCCTTTGCATGTAAATTATGGCATATTTAGAGCCATATTTACATTTGTGAAAGTGGAAATCAAATAGTTTGTCCTCCTACCATTTATCCATAAAAGAGAGTTATGTACTTCGCTGTGCACCTAATAACACTTCTAATAACACTCAGGTGCAAAATGATCCCATTCTACATAAGTAACATTAATCTAATTGCAATTATGCATCAAACCTGGTGAAAAGTCTCAATTAAACACTAGTCCTTCCTCCTGTGTTTGTTTCCAGGGGTGTCCCCAGTTGCTGCCTGCAGATAGGATCCTTGTGCCAGTCAACGTGGTCAAGCCCATCACCCTCCAGGCAAAGAACCTCCCCCAGCCCCAGTCTGGACAGAGGGGCTACGAGTGTCTGCTGACCATCCAGGGAAGCGAGCACCGAGTTCCTGCGCTGCGCTTCAACAGCTCCTCAGTGCAGTGTCAAAACACATCGGTGAGGATGAGTGTGTTTGTGTGTGTGTTTTTACTCCCCAGCGTCTGTGGGATATCATCATTGACCAGCACCCACCCACACGTTGACACAATCTCTATAAAAATGCCCCATTTCTATAAAGTTTTCCTATGAAAGTGGCCATAATACTTTTCAATGTCTCTCTCACACACACAGCAACATGCAGGCACGCTGATTCCAGCTGAGGGTTTTTTCCTTTTCGAGCTAGACAGTGGGTAGATGAGACAAGAGCCTGACTTTGTCTCTCCTACACAGCCTTCCCTGCGATCACGCTCCATTCACTGACTGAATAGTACATTGACGGCAATGAAAGACTAGCATGAAAAAGGCTTTATGCTGGTCTTGATGCTAATCGTCTGTTGATACAATAACATCTCATCTTCCTGTCTATCTTCATCACTCCGAGTGTGTGTCAGCGTCTGTGTGTAGACGTGTTTGTGGGATTTGTGTGTATAATCACAGTACAATCCAAATATTGTACTTTGATTGAGCAGCGAAGGAGGGAAACTGTAATTTAGCAGAAAATTATGATTCTAGCACCAGCCCTCCATGCTGCTAGTGTTACAGAACCAAATGAAAAATAATCTCATCTTTGAAAGCTCTCTGTGTGTTTGTGAATACAGTCTGCGTGTGAGTTCATGTGTGTGCCCACCTGTTGATGTTGTGTTTTGCATTCAAAGGAGTATTGTGATACCAGAGCCTTTTGGACTTAAGAGATAATAGACAGTTTAAAGTAGCTCAACAGCTTCTCTCTCTCTCTCTCTCTCTCTCTCTCTCTCTCTCTCTCTCCCTCCCTTTCTCACATACTCTCTTCACTGTCTCTCTCTCTGGTTGCCATGGTGATAGTATTTCTATGATGGGATGGAGATGAACAGTCTTCCCGTGGAGCTGACTGTCATCTGGAACGGAGATTTCAGCATCGACAACCCCGCCCACAACAAAGGTGAGCGTGCACGAAGGCAGGAGCATGTGTATACTCAAGTGTATGTGCACGCACACACACACTCACTCACAAACTTATGTATCCAGTTGTGTTTCCATCACTTTGGAGGACATTATGTTGACTTACATTTATTTCCTGCAGACTTACCACAACTTTCCTAACCCTAACCTTAACCCACATCTTCACCGTCAAATTTAATGATTTATGTTATGGAGACGTGTATTTTGGCCCCATAAGGAAGGTGAGTCCCTGCAATGTGAATGTACAAACAGATTTATGTCCCCACAACATGAGTAATACATGGACCACACACACACACAGACACACACTTGTGAATCCATATCAGCCTTTTCTACAGTTCTCACAGTGTTATAAGGAACCACACCACATACACACACACAGTCTTATAAACTCTCACTCGGAACACGCGCATGTAGACACAAACACGCATTAAAGCCACTGCCTCCCCATTGTTGCCCTTGGAGCCGGTCTCCATGGCAACAGGCGGGCGGTGTGCAGCATCCATGCCCTGATGTTTCCGTGTCGAGTGGTTAACTTTAACACATCCTCTCTTACTTTCCCCTCCAGTCTCTCCCCATTTTGTCCATACGTCTCCTCGCTGTTGTCCGTCCGTCTCTTGGACTCTCTAAATTCCATTTTCTTGCCTCACTCTCAAATATTATTTCTTTTCAGCTGTTTCTCTTATTTGCTCTGTTCTGTCAACACCTCTCGCAGAGTTTGGCAATCTAGCCATCTCTGTTGCCACCGCCTCTCTCCTCCCTTCATTTCATTTTTCTCATCTCAGATATTCAATGTGCTTTACTGTCATACATTTCAGGAGAGCAGTGCTGGAAAAACATATAGACACAGCTGAACAACACAATGCTAATAAATGAGCAGTAAGAACAAAATTAAACTGAAATGATCAGTCTAAGTTATGCTATATGCTAATTTATTAATCTAGGCTGAATTCATGGAGCAAAATTGATATAGTGTTTGACTGCCTTTAATTTTTTTTCTGTCCAAGTCTTCATCTATTCATGGTATATGTGGAATGACAGCTCAGTACTGAATTGTTAAGCATTCAGCTGCTGAGCTTGATTCAGTTTGGCCACTGGCGATCCACCACTGTGAGTGATCCATGCTGGGGCAGGAAAACAGCAGCATGCTGGGGGTTGTACTTCTCTGACAGGAAAACAACTCATTTTAACCAAAGGCAGTGGAGTCAGGCATTAGATACGTATTGTTAAAATGTGGATGATATGCCAACATGACACTGGTGCTTTAAGGCAACGTCTGTATAGTGTTTGTGAGCATGTGTGTCTAAGGCAAATACAGAGTACAAAACATATCCTTGAGCAAAAATGTAAAATCAAAGAAGCAACAGAAGTTAGAGAAAGACAGGGAGATGCTTAGCCGATTTCTCATATGAACTATGGATAATGTCCAGAGAATCAAGTCCAGTCATTGCTCCAAGTTGCCCTTTCACACGTGTAGCACATAAGAGGAGATTGTCTGTCAGATGCATCTCACCTTCTGGATTTTGGCTTGAGTAGAGTGTGCTGGAGGCAGAGGAAATCTCATCTAAAGATAACTGTTTGCACTGATATCAATACTACAATCCCTGTTCCAAAAAAGTTGGGACACTGTGTAACACATAAATGGAATGTAATAATAAGCAAACTGTGTTTAGCGGCAACAGCTTTACAAAGTGTTCCTGAGCTCATATATTAATCTCCTTTTTATAATCATGTGTTTGACAAAATGTTGAACCTCTCTCCATCCTTGCTTGTGAACAACTGGGTCTTTCCAGGATGAACCTTTCATACCCAATCATGATACTATCACTTGTTACCAATGAACCTGTTTACCTGTGGAATGATCCAAACACGGGTTTTTAGATCAGTCCACAACTTTCAGTCTTTTATTGCTCCTGTCCCAACTTGTTTGAAACATAATGCTGGTATCAAATTTATAATAAGCAGGTATTTACAACAATCAATGATGTCAATGAGGTTAAACAGTAAATATATTGTCTTTGTATTAGGGAGCTGGCAGGTTGAAGTCTGAGTAATGTCCGGAAAAGTTAAGGCTAGCAGTGCATGTGCGAAAAAGTCTCGAGGGAATCCTCCTCCTATCTTTGTTTGCCTGCGGAAGAAATGGCTCCTCGGGCATCATTTGATGGACAGATCACACATGCATCTAATGGCAATTAAAAAGAAAATGGCTGGCCCGTTGCCATGGTGATGATATGTTAAATCTGTGGTGGGTGAGCAGAGGCGAGAGGCAGCAGTGTACAAAACTCATAGAGAGAGAGGGAGGGAAGGAGAGGGAGTATATCGAGATGATGATGGATGGAGAGATAATGAGACAAAGATATCAACGAATGTCGCTCTCAAAATGTTCAGTTTGTTGTCCTCATATTCAAACAGCAGCTGACAGACACTGAGATTCTGGTAAACAACCCAAAATTTACTGTGCTGTGTGTTTTGAAGTGTTTGTCCGTCATTTTAGAGGCTTTTGCACAAAATAAATTTGCATGCATTTGCTGTTCTGTAATCATTTGTGCAAAGGTTTCTCACTTGAATTCTCCTCTCTTTCTCCCTCTCTCTTTGCCTTCTTCCCATCCTCCCCCTTTCTTTCCCTCCTTCCCTCCGATTCTTCTCTCCCTCCTGCACAGTCCATCTGTACAAGTGCGACGCCCAGCGCGGAAGCTGCGGTTTGTGTCTGAAGGCAGACCCGCTGTTTGGCTGTGTTTGGTGCAAAGGAGAGAACCGCTGCACCCTCAAACAACACTGCCCTCACCCAGAGAGCCAGTGGCTGGAGCACAATGGCATCAACAGCAAGTGCACCCACCCACGGATCACCCAGGTGGGACACAAACTTTACACATAAGCACCTATGTGCCAGGAAATGCCAACATTGATGCAAGTGGCTTTTAACTCAAAGGCCACACATAAACACATGCGCACACATAATTACAGCGCACCGATGGGAACATACTCATACTCATCACCTCTCAGACTGTGTTGGCAGTTGATCATTTCAACATAATGGCTGTGAGTCACCACCAGCTATTCAGTCTGACAGCATTTGTGAGACTGATATTTTACACTGCAGTTACACATCTCTCTCCAAAGTTTGAATGATAATGATATACTAGAATCAAAGCGAGCATGTGAATTGGCCTTTTTAAATGTCTTTTCTGTTAAAATTGACTGCTTTCTTTCTTTCAATGCGAGCATAGAAACACTTGGATAGTAGGACTTAGAAAGAGATAAATCATCCCCGTTCTTCTAAGTTATCAATCAAGTCTGCACAGATGCCCACGCGAAGCCCCACTTAACCCAGTGTGCTCCTGCAAACCACAGACACTGTGTGAGGCAAATAGACTTGACCTGTGCGAGACATAGAAAAGGGGCAATAGCAGGAGGGATAAGGGTCACTAAGATGAAGGATAAGAGGATACAAAGGAAAGATGGATGGAAAGATGCTGAGATGAAGGGAGAGGAGGATGGATTGGGTTTGCATGAAAGAGAGGTGGTGACGGATGGGTGGACTGAGCCAGAATAGAGTCACACCAGGCTGGAGGGGTGAAAGAAGACCCCTGCACCCGCCCCATTTCCCCCCGTGATGGATATGATGGAAGGTCCTCTCTGCATCCTTCTTCCAGAGGAGGAGAGTTAGGAGCAGATGGTGACTGACTAGAGATGAAGGGATGAAGCAAAGCGTGGATAAAAAAGACAGAAGGGGGAATCCCCGTTGGCGTCCTGGGGAGTGATGGGTTTGGACGGAGGGAGGGAAGAGGGATACAGGAACGGATGGATAATTCCTTCTCTCCGCTCTGTACATCATCCTACATAGACCAGCATACGGATAAGTGGCTGACCTCGGTGGTGATTCACTGAAAGCAGGCATTGTTTCTTGTAACCTTGAATGCACCATGAATCTCCACAGATGGGTTACAGCACAATTTTCCAATTTCGCCTGGATTTTTTTCTGAATCGAGTAAAGGAGGATCATCAAACAGGGGAAGGTAAACACAGTAGAGAAAAGTCTGGACACTGAGGACATGGGCGTTTCCAAAATAGGGGGCTTAATCACCTTATCTTCTTCTGATTGATAACCAAACCCTTGTGATTATTTTTATCCAGGCAAAATGAAATCAACTCTTGAGGAGGGTGATGGGCTATTTTGTCCCTCATTGCACTTATTAAAGAGTCTGGTTCAGTGAGGTGCACTCAATCATTCCACCACTGTAGTGTTTGTCTTCACCCCGAGCAGTGGATTTATTCCTGGAGATGGGCCCTGTATTTCTCCTTCCATCCCTGAGGCTGCAGCAGGGACATATTGCAGCCTTCTCACGTCCCCCATAAAAACTGTCAGTGGGTGAGGAGTGAGGACTTTTCCAAGACGACCGGGGCCCTAATGCATTCTAATACGCTTCATTATAATGACATCTCCCATCAACAATATGAGAGGGAGAGACTCGCATAGAAAGATGGAAAGAGAAAGGGGGAGAGAAAAAGAGAGAGAGAGAAGTGATTAAGCGTTTGCCTCTACCCAACCGTCAATTATCTTGTCAAAGTCACAAATCTAATCAACGCCTCATTGCGTCTCTCCCTCTCTCTTTCATTCTTTTGCTTCCTCCCTCTCCTTCACTTTTTCTCTTTAAGTCTTTCTCGCTCTCCATCCTCCATATTTGCTAATAAATGGAGAGCCGCGACGCATTGTGTGCAATCTTTTTAATTGCATGTATTGTAGCCGCGCTCCCAGAAGGCCCTTTTTTTCTATTAAGATATCAGCAGGGAGCTTTATTAATCAGAGACATTGAACCATACAATAACCATATCTTCCACATGGCAGCCACAGGACTTGTGTTGTGCATGACCTGGCTTGAGCTCTCATCTGTCATTTGATTGGCTAGTTCCTTTCAAGTCCAGCTACAGTATTTACATTTGTTTTAGTTAGAAAATAATCTAACAGCCGAATTAAAATAGATTGATGCACATGTGGTGGTAACAAGGATTATCATACAAGAGGGAGGAGCGGCAAGCCATAAGATAAAGCACACTCAGCACTCTACCTGTGAACACACTGCCAACTCTAAACTGAGCAGAGAAGTAATAAGAGCCTCCGCCTCAGTGAAAATCCTTGGGATCACTATTTTTCAGGGGGATGGTGACACAGCACCATTAAAGCTGGGCCCCTGTCTGCAGCATGCAGCATGGAGGACTTCTGTTTGGCAGAGACAGATAGGAACAGGCGATTCTGTGTCCGTCTGTAACATCCATCCATCTGGGCCGGCCTGATGATGTGTGCGCACACACACACACACAAGCACACACACACTCGCTGGCTAAAAAAGTAATTGTGTGAGTAAAGTGCTGATGGATGTTGGAACCGCCTCATCAACAATGAGAGATGCTACTGATAAATCAAAGGACACTGTGATTACTGCAAAGATGTCACCCAATGCCAAGTTTTAAGTTAATCTTATATAATATATTGTCGTGGTTTTCAGTGAATACAGGATTGAGAAATGACAATCCCTTGACCCGAAGGCTTGACCTTTTAGCTGTCAGTGGAGCTGTTATTTTGTCATTTACTGTCTCTTTACTGCAGCCATCTTCACCCTCCTCCCACCCTTCAGCAAAGCAATTTTCTTCTGAGAGTTACATAATGTGTGAGCAGAAAACACTGAACACTCATCCCCAAAGAATTTGAAAAAATAGATATATCACCTGTTTGCCCTTTGACACTTGAGCTGTCTTTACTGCTTTTACAGAGGGCCTTTGTCCATACAGTGTTTTCACAGCAACCAAAACACTCAGAAGTAGGAACATTGTAGTCTAACACTTTTTTTTTTTTATCTCACAGCATTTCACAAGTTTTCATTTTTGCCATTATCAGACACTCGTTAACAATCATTCCTACTTAGCCACTACTCGAATAAGCTTTCTCATAATTACACAAAAACAAATTAGAGATAAGTTGTTAAATTAAGTTGTGATTTAAATAATGAACTTTGAAATAAAAGACTGAGTTTTGTGTACGGTTTGGACAAGGGGTCATCAGTCTCGATTTGAATTTCAACAGATCACTCCTCTCCGGGGTCCCAGAGAGGGCGGCACGCTCGTGACCATCCGTGGTGAGAACCTGGGACTGGAGTTCAGGGAGATCCAGGGCAATGTGAAGGTGGCCGAAGTGGATTGCACCCCCATACGTGAGGGCTACATCCCTGCTGAACAGTGAGTCATATTTTATGTTGATGACTGAATATAATTAGCAGCACTAAGTCATAAATAACACGTCCTCACCTAGTCTCAATTTACATTCCTGCAGAGCCGTAAGTCCCATTTGAAGCAGCAGCCAGTTGATAGCAGCTATTAATGGCACATATACTCATAATTACAGGTGATAATGAGCTTTGCTGTATAGTAAATCACCGTTTTGTCGACTAAAATGTACATGATATCTTTGAGTATGGTCTTTTCCGGCTGCATTGGAACCATATGGAGAAGTCAAAACTATCATTTGGAGCAGCAGTAAAGCCAAATCATGAATTCAGCATAATGTTTCCGCTCTCCCTTCACTTGACCATAATCCCATTGAGAGCAGTTTGACCACAGCTGAACACTTCCTGCCCTATAGGGAACAAGACTACTTGAGTCACACACAGATACAACACTGTGCTACCTGTGTTATCCACGTGACAGAGCCATAACAAGTCAGCCTGACCAACTGATCATGAGTCAGTACTCACCTCGGGCTGTTTGTGTGCATGTGTGTGTATGTGTGAAGCAGCAAGAGAGAAAGTGAACAACGCAGAGGGGCTATGACATCAACGTTAAACGAATGCTAAATTGGCCTAATCCATAGACCAGAAGAAATTGGAGTTCGATTTAACTACAAGTCACAGCAATAGATTACAAGAGACTTGTATGAGTTCTGCTGTGGGCAGCGAAGAATAACTCAGGCCTCCATATTTCATAGTAACACACACACACACACACACACACACACACACACACACACACACACACACACACAAGCACACATAGTCCTATAATCATTTTAGAAAGTTCAGGAGGTTACATTTAGTTGACACTTGAGTTTAATCCAGAGCTTTGGTTCCTTACAGGTGCCGTCTATCAAATTATTTTAAACTAGTTTAAAGTTGGCTTATCACCAGACCCAGTGCTTCTTCTGCTAAGAAAGTAAGTTGTGTGCCAGCACTTTCTACGCAAACGCTGACCCAGCAGAAGAGGTAGCTGTACTTGAGGTCATATGTAGAAGGATGGAGACTTTTTCCTTTTTCTCTCACAAGCTGGCAGTGCACGGGAGGTGAAGTCGCTGCCAAATAATACATTATTTTATTGTGGGTTATAACACAGGTTTAGGTTAATTCTTGTTACGTAATCTGCTCTGCACTGCTGAAGCTGCAGCAGGGATTTCTAAACTTTTTTCTATAGGCATCTATGTTTGTGCTATATACATTTTGGAGTGTGTGAATTTCCGTGTTTTGTTTTCTCACATATTTCACAATCATGCCAATGTGTGTTTGCAGGATTGTGTGTGAGATGGGTAAGGCAGAGAAGAGCCAGTATACCGGGAATGTGCAGGTCTGTGTCGGGGTCGCAGAGTGCAGACCAGAATTTATGGCAAAGTCCTCCAAGTACTACTATTTTGTGGTGAGTCTATACTTTCAATATTTGGTCTTTTTCTATTAACATGTAAGCATTTAATTTGAATATGATGATATTGCAAAGTGAAAACAATATTGTATTTTTGTAATATAGTACAATACAGTGTTTTCTCTGGTCCCTGTGAGGTCTGCATCACTGTGCATAGGGTTCCCTTTGACTTTGATGATTAAAAAGACTTCATTTTATAGATCCATCACATACATCTTGTATGAGCAGGAAGGAGACCATGCTGCATATGTCACCCTCTGCATGTTAGCACCTTGCTGGTTGTCGGTCTGCGTTCTCACCCACTGTGTTAATACTGTATGTACATGTTGGTTTCCCTGTGTATTTGGCTGTGATCCGACATGGCTCTCTTGAGAATCTACCTCTCAGCATTCCTCTCATGTGTGTATGAGCAGTGAGACATAACTGGCAGTCACTAATGAGCACAGAATGAGAAGGAAACACTGATGGTTGTAAAAACATTTTTCTGCCGTGAACGCATTAAAACACACACATAACACATAGTTAATCAGCATCAGTCACACACACTCGCACACTCTGAAATAAATTTGCAGTTGTTGCCATTATGTCCTCGTTTTATGCAGCGATATCATTTTTACTGCCGTCCATTAATGGGCGCTGGCCGAGGTTTATTTCTCAATGGGGTCCCTGTACAGGATTATATGATGTTAGGTCTCGATGTCACACTGCACAGCAGGCTGGAGATGAGATTATAAGAAGGCCAAATGAACCGGAGGAGGATTTACTTTATGCCCAGCTTCCAGTGGACTACATCAGCTGCTGCTGTGTCACTTTAATTTGAAAGCTTTCCACCACAGAGGAGTGTATGTAAGTGGAGTGAGTGCAGGTATATATTAGCACTCAAAGGCCTTTTTAGCTGAGAATGCTCATTCAGTAGATTTTTGTCTGGGCCCCACAGCTTATTAAAACACACTGGTGGTCTAATCATATAGGAAGTTTGTGTTTCAACCCCTAATTTTAGAAATGCTGGGTGAAAAATAAAGACAAAGCGTTTTATGGTGTTAAATAAAACATACAGCACTTGTTAATACGAGTAGACCATTATAGTGTGGCTGTATAATATTAAAATGTTAAGCATTTTGGTTTGTGCAGAACATTTTCCGTTTTTATGTGCATAAATTTTAAAAAATGAACAATGCAAGCACAAATTCTTACATTCAAGAAAAAGACAATCCATCATAATTCCCACCTCTCTTTTTTATTACTGCTCACTCAGGATTTCTATAATTTTGCCATATATTCAATACGGCATGACTTTGGTTCACCTTTAATGACCTTCCATACCCTGTGCATTTAAGATCCCTTATGCTCTCTTGAGATTAGAATTTCACTGTTATGCAGCATTTATTTTCCTACTGTAATTAGCCTCCATTTTAACCTTTGATTGACCCGTGGCCTCTCAACCTCTGCCCTTTCTCTAGATCCCAAGGATCCTCAACCTCAAGCCCAGCCGAGGGCCGGTCTCTGGGGGAACCATTGTCAACATCACTGGCAGCCACCTTGATGCTGGGAGCAATGTGTCAGTCATGTTTAAGGACCAGCCATGCACTTATCTGAGGTTAGTAGAGAACAAGCTAGAGCTGAATCTGCCAGACACACTCAAGCAGTCAATTAAAAGCTCAGTCAACGCCAGTGTTAGTCAAACTACAGGGAGTAAACCCATCTGACAGCTCTCGGATTGTTTCTACATCATTTTTCCCACATAAAGTGAGACAGTGATTGAATATCATGTGAGGGAAAATGGCCGTGATCAAGTAATGGTGTATAATTTTTATCAATTAAGAAGCTTCAATCTGTTAATTAGTGGTGATTAATTTTTTTGCTTGGCAAATAGATTTTTAATGAATTTTTAATGAATTGGAAAGGGCATTTTCTTATAGTATAATTTAAGAAAATTAAATTATAAATTTTATCGGGAAAAGTGTTATATATAGTATTATTGTAATCCACCACTTTACCCTGATCAATGCACAATTCCAAGTTCAGTCAATAAACTATCTATCCATGTCCACTTAAGCAACCATTCAACTGTCCAAATATTAAATGGATATTGGTTTTTGAATCATTTAGTAATCTGCACCAACAGTGATAAACAACTTAAGAGACTCCTGACTGTCTGCACAGCGTAATATATTATTGGATAAAAATCTATATAAGGTAACTGTCTATAACTAACTGGTTTTTCATCATCCTATCGTCACTTTAGGAGGGGTGGCCAGTGGCTCACCTGCAGGACCCATGCTTCTCTGCATGGTTATGGAAATGTGCCTGTGTCTGTGAGCATAGACAAGGCTCATCTCCAGAAAGACCTGCGGTTTGAGTATGTGGAAGATCCAACCATCACCAAGATAGAGCCTGAGTGGAGCATCTACAGGTATGGTACAAGGTCACCTAACTAAGAGACAAACAGATAAGACAAACATGAACAGCAAGCAAGTTAATAAAAAAATCCAAAATAAAGTTTTGATCATCCTCAATCAGATAATACAGCATCATAATTTTGCACCAGCAGCCTGAGCAAATCTCCAAGCAATATCACTCCCAGCGAGTAATTTAAATCACCATCTGTCGAAAAAATCTGAGCTGTCCTTTTAACCTTGTTGTCTACTCTTTTTCTGTCTCACAGTGGAAACACCCCGGTGACAGTGACAGGAACTAACCTGGACATCATTCAGACCCCACTCATCAGAGCCAAATATAACAGCCATGAGACACTCAATGTAAGTGATTACAAACACAGACGTTAAAGAAGCTGCCTTATGGTTCATCTTGGTGGGATTGGAATCATGTTTTTTGTAACACTTATTTATATGTATACAGTGGTTTTTGATGTGATGTTTGTTTAGTATTATACTGTGTAATTTTGTGTTTTGGTTTTGTAGTAAAGTAAACTGTCTGATTGAATTAAACTAACACACACACACACACACACAGTCCATTAGATATCTTTACCACCACCGGTGTTTCTGAGAAGTCCCCTACCTTCTCCTGTCAGCTAGACCTCCCAAAGGAAGTCCGCTGCAGTGAATGTCAGAGTAATTTTCTTTTTTCCAGAGCATGACTAAATGCCTCAGTGCCACTTTTAGGTAAATGGGTCAAGGAAAAAAACTCTGAGAGGACATTGTGAAAATCAACAGGTTGCAATTAAATTAATAAAGAATGATGTCATTCCTCTTCACACCTTTGTAACAATAGGGAAGTTTTGACACCGACCTAAAAACCACAGAGATCGGCCCTTATCAAATTCTTCTACCCTCTATTCACCCTTTTACCCGCGGGAGGGTAGATAAAGCCATACAAGGGTCGCTGTGATCTGATTGAAAGAAGAGGGAGTAACAAAAGGCGGTAATGCTATCTTCATGGTCCATTTGAGCATGACCTTGCAGCACGTTTAACATCTGTGCTCACATATGTCTGTATGGGGCATTGTGTCTCAAGCTACTGTACAGGCTGCTTATATTTTAAACCAACGTAAATGTGCTAACAGTTAACCAAAAAAACAACCTTAACATGTTCAAGTAACATTTGTGCACAGAGACGTGTGTGTGTTTTTTTCCCAGTTACCTTTCTCCATCAGTACAGAATACATGTCAGTGATGTCTCAAAGACCTTGCAGGATTTGTCAAGTTTGATGCTCAAGGAGCCAATTAAAGTGACAGGCAATAGCTTGAGTGGCTGCGTGGCAGAGGTTACTGTGGAAATGTGAAATGTCTGTGAATGAGACAGAAATATCTGTGAATGAGACCTGTGCTGGTGGTTGATTTGTCAATTCCCTGACTGACAGAGAGGAATGGAGATGTTAGAGGGATATTGAAGGGCGCGTGGCCTGACAATGACAGATCGGACAATCTGTACTTGTTTATAAAACTGGCTTTGAGGTGTGAAGAAAGAAGGAATAGAGGGGATGGATTTAAATCGCATTAACGTCACATAGAAGATCAGAGCAAAGGCAAAAGACAAAACAAGAGTTAGGAACTGAGAAAAGATGCAAAGGACGCTGTAATTGAGCTGTGGAGTGGTATAGAAAAAGATGAGTGACAGAATAAGAATGTGTCAAAGAGAGCAGGAAAGATCACAGAGAAGAATAACGGGACAGGGAATATAGACGTGATGAGAGGGTGGGGGTGTCTTTCTGGAGGGTAATGAAGGAAGGGTAAGACCTAGTTATCACTCCTGAATCTTCACACATCAAAGCCAGATTGTGGCGAGACTGCACGCGCTCTCAAACTACACCTCATTTGGTGGCTTCCTTTGAGGGAAAATATTCCAACAGGTTCTTCTTTGCACTTTTTTGAAAATGGAGGAGCTTCCAGTTTGAATTGAGTCCCCAGGGGGCTTAGTGAAATGTAAACCCGTGGCATAAAAGATTCACACTTGGCATATAATAGGGTTGGTGCATGCTCAAGTGCCAGTCTGTCAGAGCTTTATTTGCAAGGAGGCGTGAGTGCAGTGATGGAAACGTAACAATTCAAGAGGTATATTGAGATCCAGCCATTATATGAATAATGTAGACTGATGCAAAGTCACTCACACTATCTTCAGTAAGATGGAAAACACATCTCTTTTTCTGTATGTGAACTTTATTTTTGTGTCAATTTACAACACTTCTCCGCTTCCACTCAATTTCATTTGCAAAGGATATTTTCATTCTTGATGTAAATATAACTCTTCTCGTCTCTCTTTCTTCTCCCAGTTGTGCCAGGTCCTCAGCCCGACATCCATGCTGTGCCAGGCCCCAGATCTTCCCATCAGTTTGGCCAGGCAGCAGGAGGTGCCTGAAAGACCTGATGAGTTTGGCTTCAAACTGGATGATGTGCAGGCTCTGATGGCGCTCAACACCACCAACTTTATCTACTATCCCAATCCTGAGTTTGAACCGCTCAGTGTGTCTGGGGTGCTGGAGCTTAAACCTGGATCACCCATCATACTGAAGGTAGGAGGATAGACACTATCCACACTTACTTACAATCAGTATTTATTAAAAGAAAGTTATTGAATTTCAGTTGAATTTCACTATGTAGTAATCCGAATTAATGAATGTCATTAAAAAAAGCAGAGCACGCGTGAAGCCATGAAACAATATCAATATCAGAAAAACATTCTTTTTAATATCGTGATATTGATTTCAATCACATCACCCATGTTCAACATATTATATATTGATGACTGCATCAAGACTATCAGATGTAAATCCAGTGTCAGTGTTCCTGTTAGATTGAAGGTACAGACAACTCTGCCTATATTAATCTTATTCAAATCCATATTGCTGAACATAATGTAAACCATCACTCATAGCATATTTCTGTCATTTTGCAGTTTGATTGATATACATTTAAATGTATTGTTTGACCCCTAACTCTCCTCTCCCTCTCTTTAACAATGCAAAGTCTCATTATGCATGATTCTCTCCTGCAGGGGCGGAACTTCCTTCCACCAACCAATAGTGGCAATGGAAAGCTGAACTACACAGTTCTGATTGGAGAGAAGCCCTGCATGTTAACAGTGTCAGAAACCCAGCTGCTGTGTGAGTCACCCAACCTGACGGGTCGACACAAGGTCCTGGTGAGTGACACAGCACATGCTCACAAAGACAAGAGAGAGAGAGAGGCACACACACACACACACACGACAGATAAGCAGGCTATGGTGGAGAAGGCAGACAGACCTACAAATCGATTGACAGTTTGACAGACAGATGGACATTCCTCGTGTTGCTTTCTATCCATCTTCTTGTCCACTTCGAGACACACTACAGCTCTAATCCAATCATCTGTGTGGTTCCTCTTTCTGCCCACAAGCAGACAAAAGACAAACAAATAAGCCTTCTGTAAGAAGGATAAGGGTCTCGGCAAACTCAATAAAGATTCCATTTGTGGTTTAAAGAGGGACCACTTTGAACAAAGCGCTTCCTGATGTTACCACCTGAACCCAGCATCATAGAAAGAGATGGACACATTACTGTAAAACAGTTAGTGGATGCACAAATAAACAGAAGTGTGTCCACATTTGAATTGCAAATCAATATGTCTGTCTGTCTGCCTGAGCTTTAAGCTTGATTTTGAGAAATGCTTTACAGACCTAAAATTGATTCTAAAAGTGAATATGATGTTGCGGTTCATAAATATTTGTGATATGTTTTACCTTGAACACCATACTTTCTTGTGAGTTTAATTGGCACTCATTTTTCTTTTTCTGAGGGTCAAACTATTGAATCTTTTCCAAGTACTACTGCAAAGTGATATTTAATTGAAGCTCTTCTCTGATTATACCTCTGCTATGCTGAACCACTTGCCTCATGTTTTAAGTATCTACAGAAGATAGTAACATATGGCCTTTCCCTATGAAAACCTCTCAAGGAAGTAAATTGTGTATTTATGTGCATGCAATAATTATAATCTGCCTCTTTATGTTTCACTATCACAAGGCACGCGTGGGCGGCATCGAGTTTTCCCCAGGTGTGGTCCACATCACGTCCGACAGCCCGCTCAGCAGCACGGCAATCATTGGCATCGCTGCAGCCGGTGCCCTGCTCATCCTCTTCATCGTGGTGGTGCTCATTGCCTACAAGCGCAAGTCTCGTGAGAGCGACCTGACATTGAAGAGGCTGCAGATGCAGATGGACAACCTGGAGTCACGTGTGGCCCTGGAGTGCAAAGAGGGTAAGAGGTGGATGCTGATGTGCAGTAGGCGATATGGATTTTGAGTTTTTCCTCCTCAGAAGATCCAGGGAACTTTGCTACCTTGGAAAAGCTGCAAACTTTTTGAATCATTTATTACTCTGTTTAAACAAGCACACTCACTGTCTCTCACTATCTTCATCGTGAGGAAAGTCTGTTAAGAATACTACAAGTTGACTGTGGAATCAGTTTGATGTGAGAAACATATCAGATATGTCAGAAATAGTGTGTGTGCTAAACTGCTTTATTCAGTATTGCCAGCTTCCAGTGCTGCCACTCTGATCAATTGACTGTAAATTATGTGAAATCATAGGTGTCATAAAATACTACCATGTGCTAATGTTTTGCTGTGAAAAATAACTGGTTCGTATATCTGGTTCATCCATCAGCTTTTGCAGAGCTGCAGACAGACATCCATGAGCTGACCAGTGATCTAGATGGAGCAGGGATCCCCTTCTTGGACTACAGGACCTACACCATGAGGGTCCTCTTCCCAGGCATTGAGGAACATCCTGTGCTCCGAGATCTGGAGGTATGGTAGAATATTTCCCTCATATAAAGATTGTATTACAGTGATTGTATTACAGCATTAAGTCTGTTTTAATGAAGGAACACCTTGTGATTGACTGTCCTTCTTAAATTGGCTTAATGCTATTTAGATTTTTATTGGTGACACAGGAACAGTCTTGTTACTCAACATTTCTTTGGAAATCTTGGAAAAGGACAGCAATGGGTTTCAAATCATGTCAATTTCAAATCATGCCATCAGTTGAACACTGCAAATAACACAAATGTGCGTACCTGTTCTTCAGTCTCTATCAAATAACAATCACAAAGCAATTAGCCTTATTTGAAAAGAGAGCAAAATGAGCAAACAAATTAACAATGTGGTAGGTCACAGTAGGTGAAATTGACGCCCGATGTTGTTTGTGTTGCTGTCTGGTAAACAAAAGCCTTTTGACGGCCGACAACAAGACTTTTTTTAAAAACAAACAAGGCAGCCCTCAAATCAGGAGCGTGCTCTCATTAATAACTCAAACGATATGAGACGCTGCGCCGTCTTCTCTCTCCACCTCAAAAACAAATTAAAAGTCAATCAGAGGGAGGAAAGCAAAAGGAAAAAAAAAATCAAGTCATTTATCCCCAGTGGTGACATTGATAGACAGCCGTAATTGAGCAGGTCGTCTTGTTCCATTAAGAGAATGATGGTCCCCCATTTGACTGCCCTCAGGGTTGGCCACTCTATCCCTGATGAGAATTTCCCAGTAATAAGCAATATTAATTATGTTTTAATTGGTATAAATGTCGAACTGTATGAGGAGTATAATGCGGAATAGGAGGCTAATGAAATAGCAGCAGGCTTGTCTTAGGCAGTTGATGGCTGCTTAATTGTTATTGATGTGTCGGAGAATTACAGTCAAGTTTCTGACTGTGAGCTGTGGATAGTTAGAAATACCACAGGTGATGGAAAGTCTGTCTAGGTTTACTGAAACAATGGGAAGTTTGTTTAGTACTGAAATAGACCTGGCATTCAGTTAAAATGAGAATCATACATAGAAAGATCTCAAAATGTTGTCTGGCATGTGTCACCTCAATAAAGTCTGCTTCTTGACATTTTATTTGTTCCTTGTAACTGTTAAGGTTTATTCTTAGCAGTCAAAATCACTTCCCTTCCCCTCATTTTCCCAACAATTTCCCACAACACCTGAATCCCATTTTGCTTTCTGCTTTTGTGTGATTTTTTTTTTCTGCCATTATATTTCCCACTTCCCTCTTGATCTTTATGGAAACAATTCTGTTGCAGCAGTCATTGTCATTTTAAAGCTCCACCTGTCAAACTCAAATAGTCCCATGTTCTCATAGAGCTTGTGCGCAGGTCAGGACATTTTGCTGTTTTTATGCGCTGGCTCTCCATAATCCAAAAGGACGTGTTAAAAATGTTGTGTTATGTTGCTGTATAATAGATCTGTTGGGTCTGTAAGCCATAAACATTCTGAATTTATTTGAATGGATACAAAAGAAAGCAAAAAACATGCACACACTTTTCAGATTTCAATGAGTTTCTGTATTCACACACTCATATATACTGTACATGCACAAAATAGGCAAAATGCTTACACACGTGAACAAGAGCACTGTACACATCTTGTCAGGCGGTATGAAAATCAGACTTGCAACTTAACAATAGCTCCCAGCAGATTACAAGAGGTTCCTCTAGGAAAGGTAAAAAGACCGAACATATGCTGGTTGACAGCTGCATTGGGTACAAAGAGATGCTGTCTTACCACGAGTGCTCTTGACAGATAAAGGGGAAAAAAACGTAATCTCAATAGGTGCTGTTTATGGAAAAAAAAAATTGAGAAAGGAAGCATGTGCGGTAAGTGACTAGTATAAATGGTGCAGAGACAATCTGGGCGCAGACGAGGGGAATTCACATCACTGCACTCCCTTTCTACTTGCATTAGTGTGGAACACAGCGCCATCAAAGTAATAAACATTCCCTCAAGAGGCTCCGTGTTTTCCTGCCTTTATTCTCAACCTTCAGACTAAATGTAACAAAAGCTGGGAGATGTTAAACTCCTCATCGCCCTAGATTCTTTTTTCTTCCTCTCATGGTTCTCTCTGCTTCCCGTCCTTAGCTGTAAAGGTGGATATATTAACTGTAATTACACTAGAAGAGTAAGTAGAAAAGTATATATGAATGTATTACATTTATGATTTGCTACAGTTCTTCATCAGTTTGTTATATCTATAAAGCTGATTGGAGGCGGAGAGCTAATTTTACATTCAAATAAACTGATGACTAATTGGGTCCATATGCCAAGGCTTTGAATGCGCCACACAGAATCTGTACTTTCTTTTTTCCCTCCTTGCTGTGCTTAATGTGTCTCAGTGAAGTGAACAATTCTCCTGTTTCCTCACAGGTGCCAGGCTACCGCCAGGAGCAAGTGGAGAAGGGGCTGAAACTCTTTGGCCAGCTCATTAACAACAAGGTCTACCTGCTGTGTTTCATTCGCACTCTGGAGGCCCAGCGGGGTTTCTCCATGAGGGACCGTGGCAACGTGGCCTCACTTATCATGACAGTGCTGCAGAGCAAGTTGGAGTACGCCACTGATGTCCTAAAGCACCTGCTGTCTGACCTCATAGACCGCAACCTTGAGAGCAAGAACCACCCCAAGCTACTGCTCCGCAGGTGAGAAGCAGGCACACTTCTGTGACTGTCTAACAAGTGGCCAAGGTGACACAGCTGGTAGTGATGACTTTTGCTTCATATTCTAAACCAAGAAGGAAGCTTTCAACTCTCCTTTTTTCCCTCCTGATAAAAAGTCAAAAGCCCTAAATTAATATTTAACCACTGAACAGCCGCCATACACAGTGGACTTCTCTAAACTTAAGGTTGTATTGTGAAAATAAAGGTTTGTACTGGTTGTCAATTTAGTTCATTTTTAGGAACTAAAGGGATGATGGGGTGTCCCATGAACTGAAAGTTGTTGACCATCTCCACAGCAGTTCCATTGATGCGGATGGGTCAGAGATGTTTTCCCTCGTGCCTCCTGAAATCGACGATCAGCTCCGTCGTCTTACTGACTTTAACACACAAGCCAACCCTTTACTTCCAAGAACAGGATATGCTTCTAAGTGATTCCTATCTGTGACACGCCTGGATTAACTCCTGCGACCTTGAAATGCTGACTCCGTCTCCGAGACACTGGAGCGCATTGCCGTGCACGTCATTAGCAAAATAATTATGATTAATTAGCAGTGAATCTAATTTCAAATAGCTCAAGAGGGAGAGAAATACTCATTTATGGGAAAAAAAAAGGAGAAAGTGAGTGAAAGCTTGCACTCTAGCACAATCACAATCCTCCCTTGGATTTGTAGTCAAAGCCTTAATGGCATGCACTTGAACACAGCACTGTATGTGATTATGCTTCCTGCCCGCGGTGTTGGGTAAATGTGATGATTATGGTTAGTAGAGTAAACCGGCTTCCTCACGGCTGTTGTGCAGTCTATACATACATGCACACAGTATCATATGTTGTTTTGCTCGGAGGGTCGTCAGTAAAGCCTTGACACTCCCACATGATTTGACAGGCACAAATTAATTTGCCCATCTAATTTCAGTTATTCTTCTAATTCTGATTCTCCCTCTGGCTAAAAGCTCATCTCTGCCAGCGAAGACACACACTAACACGACAAGCGAATATTTAATGCAGAGAGGACCGAAGTGAACGCCGCTCGTCGTACCGTCCACACGACAGTGGGCATATTCTCCTCATGAGAGCCTGTTTAGACTGCACTTGGTGATGCAGAGGGAGATTAATGCTGTCTGGGCAGGAGGCATGATTAATTGCAGCCAGAGCTCACCGAGCATGGTGCAGCCACTAAACAATGGAGTAACCGCTGATCCTGGCAGCAGATACAACATAAGAGATGGCGTGTACGGCAGAGACGGGGAGAGGTAGTCAAGGACAGTGGAGACGCTTAAAGCTGTGTCACCAAGTGGGGAAAGCTGACTACTGAGGCATGTAGGAAAGTAGTGAGATCAGCTCTTTGATCACTTACATTGTATGAGCTGTATCCAAATATAGTTGATTTATATCATGTCAGAATTTGATTTGATTGTGTTTTTAGGATGTGATTCTTAAAGAAATAGTCCTGAGTGCTCCTGCTTTTCATGTCCAAATACAGCGCATTGTCTTCTGTCACACTTCCTGTTCTCTTCCTCTCCGCCACCACTGTCATCAAGGGAAAGAGAAAAACAAAACCTGGGGGAAACGCCATCACATTCAGCCAACACTGGAGGGGAGAGCACATGTTTACAACAAATGCACGCCCAGTTCGATTGCCCATTTGTCAGACACATGACGGCGATAGCCACTGCTCAAACTGGCTTCATCTTCATTCTTCCTCCTCTGATGCGCTTATTAGTCCTTCAGCATCCCAGCATGCATTTCAGATGTGATGAGGCAGTGTGAGCAAGCTACGCCACCCCATAGTGTGGGCTGACTGGCGTGTCCTTGGATAGCTGAAAATAGCCCAGATACACAGGCATAAGGCTGTGAAGATGAGGCTTAATATTGTCCAGAAAAGATAGCACCCCTCCCTCCCTTCTTCTCTCCCTTTAATTTGCACTGTTCTCTCTTCCTTTCTTTCACCATGTTTGCTCATTTTGAGTGTTATCCTCCCTCTCCACCTGCCTCTGTCTGCTCACTATCCGCTGCTCTCCTGTGTTTGTCTTCAGTTCTGATGCCTGTGCCGCTTGTGTCACGCCGTCACTATCTTTATCTCTCTCTTCCTCTCTCATGCTCGCTCTCTCGATCTATATTCCCAGCTCTCCCTCCCCACCTCCCCACCCCTGTTTTCTTGATTGCTAAATCAATGCTTAAAGTGCGTGAGCAGGGTGTCTCTGGCACAGCATCTGAGCACGGCTACCCACTGCCTCCTCTTCCAAGAAATCTGTGTGTGTGTGTGTGTGTGTGTGTGTGTGTGTGTGTGTGTGTGTGTGTCTTTTTCCTCTCTCTCCACACACAAATACACATCCTTCCATCTGTCCCATCTCAACCTGTGCTGAAGCACAACCACCAGGCAAGCTAACTAACGAGAGCCTTCCACAACCATCTGTCGCATTCCTTGCTGCATTCCCCTCCTTTAACTTCTCCCTTTCCTCCATTGCTTCATCCCTCACTTGCCTCCCCACAACACCATCCCTCTTCCTATCACGCAGAGTTAAACAGCCTGTCTATAGCCTTGAGTTTAGTTTGGCTGCAGTTGCTGCGTCAAAATAGCAGTTTTGACATTGGGCAATAGATAAAAAGCCCAATATGTTCTTGCGTCGATCAAAACTTTTCTTTGGCACTGACGCACACAAGCATCACGCAGGGTTGAAGGCCCCCATGTGCAACTCTCAGGATAATCTCTGTTGAAAGAGCTTTAGTGTGTGAGTTCTAGATCTGGAGTTATGTCGTCACCAGCCGTCACTGTTGACACTGTTTGACACACATGATGACCAGTCTTCCTCACCGGGGGGTGGGGGGGGTGGGGGGGCCTGACAGGAAAGGTTATAATGAGATGAGGCACTCTCTGGTTCCAGCTTCTTACATGTGATTTGGTGTTAGTCAGAAAATATAAGTATTTGAACATGCATTTGTCACTATTTTCTAATCTACAAAATATGTGCAAGTAATGGATGCATTCCCAAGTGTACAGACAGTAAAGTACAGAGGCTGTTTGATTTGATTAGATGTGCAGAAATTATTTTCTATGTTTTGTTATGTTTTTGTGAGTTAGATTTTATGTTTACATCGACCATCAGACTCACAATTCACCAGGAAGTAACATTTTCCAGAAGGTCTAAGTGCCCATTTCATACAGATACGCAAATGCATGTTACTGGCAGCTAGAGCAAACCAAAATGTTAAATGTGTGATGAAGCACGGATTCCCATCAACCCTACCTCGGTAATCAGGGGGAACTAAGCACTGCCAGGTCCCCTCTGTTCTAGATCATTCTCAATGCCCACTGCCCTTCTGACTGGCTGCCAAATAGGCGAGCCTGACCGTGCCAACACGCCACGGCACATTTCATTGCATTAACCCAAACATAGGTTGTGCTGTGTTTGAGTAGCAGCAGAGGAGAGTTTTGGAGAAGATTGTTTGAAAGTTGTAAAACCAAATGCTAACGTTAGATCTTAAAGCAGCTCCGTCACAGTTCCATTTTTATCCTTGTTCCCCATAGACTGTGCTGTGATCGAGAATGAGCATAAGCAAACTGGTGTGGTCGTGCCAAGACTTCTTATTACTGCAGGGCTGGCACCCGCTGCCAGAAGCGTGCACGGCCACACACACACACACACAATAAACACTAGTCAGCACACATGGTAATTTCTGAATACATACGCAGTGGGATTAATTTGTGCTTTTTGCACGCTAGCCTTAAAAGAGCCGCACACTTGTCCACTTGCACAGCCACACAAAAACACAATATCTATTGGAAGTGAGTATAAGGAAAAGGATGTTTAAAAAGGAGAAAAGGGAAGGCCACACTCAGCCAAGCCATTTCTTCTCCTTCTTTTCTTCATTTTCCCTTTTCACTGCTCCCTCCCTCCCTCCCTCCTTCCTTCCTTCCCTGTGCACCTCCTCCTTTCTCCATGCTCTTTTCATCCCTTTGATAGATGGGCTACATTTGTGGAAATGGAGAGGATTTGGAAGTGTGTATGATTACAGGATCCAGAGTGGGCATAGCCAGAGGGAGGGAGGAAGACAGCAAGGACACATGAAAGAAAAGATGAAAAGTGACCTTGTTGACCCTTGGATCAGTGGACAGAGGAAGGGCGGGGGGGCGGCAAAATGAAAGTGCGGGCACAGCGAGAGGCAGGAAGTTAATCCCCCCCAGGTGTTGTGCCAGTGTTGGCGGGGGGTGCCAGGCCAGCCCCCCTGGCACAGCGGACATCATGTCCCCCCTCACGCCTCAGTGTGGAGTCCCTTAAAAAGGCTGCATGAATGGTGAAAGGTGGGAGGGGCTGCAGGTGGCAGCTGAAACCCGGGGCAAAAACTACACACACACACACACACACACACAATGTACCCTAATCCTGAAATATTGATGTCCATGCTAGTTGCTCATTGAAACTGGAAGGGAGGTGTGTGTGTGAGTGTGTGTTTGAGGTGTTCTGACAGATTACCCACACATCCCTGCTGCTGGTCAAGAAGGTTGCCGTCAAAGGATATCCGATCCTCGCCTCTCCTCTTTCTCCCCCTCAACACCACTCCCCTCTGTTGTTATTATGTATGCATATTAGTCATTCACACGGGATCAATCACACTGTTGGCCCAGGTCAACACACACACACACACACATGCACAGACACACACAAACACAGACGCACACCATTTTGCCACACCAGTGGAGCATGGACGCCAGGCGGAGAAAGAGAGGGAGATGTATTCATTCACTTTCTATTGTGCATGGATCGAGTGTTAGTCCAGTGAATAGGCAAGGGAGCGCTTGATAATGAGGCCAGTGTTATTACAGAGCCGCTCCAGCCCCTAACGACATCAATCCACTGGGATCAAATAAAGGCTTTTAATTGCTTTGCCTCATATTAAAATCCCCGCCGCCGTAGATGAGCTGCCCTTGGCGTGCCTGAGCATAAAAGCCATCCAAAAAGATTGTCTGAAAGGCCATCATATAGCATGTGCAAAGGCTCTCTCAATTCATGTCTTTTGCAATTATATTTGTGTAACGAAAGCCTATTCATTAGCAACGGTCATCATTTTTTCGCAGAATATTTGACGACGGTGTTGAATATTTATGACGATGAAAGCGCGGGGATCATATGTTCATTATGTGCTTTGTGTCTTTCTGTTTGCAGGACTGAGTCTGTTGCAGAGAAAATGCTGACCAACTGGTTTACGTTCCTCCTCTACAAGTTTCTGAAGGTAACTCAAATATTTGTTTTTTGACTTTACTGAATATTTTAAGCTCTTGGAGGGAGAAAAGTAGTTCAGTTCTGACCCCAACCAAGTTGATGCAATTACAGTCACCTAATTTTTGTCTACTTCTTCAGTCTACTTCCTCTCCATTATATTACTTCTGCTCTGTTCTAGCCTTGATTAAAAGCCAGTCCTCCTGCCTTCCTACCTCTCAGATTCATTCTGAACTGTCTTTTCAACCAGCATGTATACCGAGGAGTACTTTTTACTCCATAGGGCACAAGTGTTCACGAAAGAAAAATTCACCACTCCTCTCCAGTCAAAAAAATCTTCTTTTTCTCCTCCATCTCTCCTCTCATGCTCCCATCTGGGAGGAGAATAAAAACAATGACAAATGGTCGATCTCTTCTGTTTGATAAACAGCAGCATTTTCAGGAGGGAAGACGGGGGTGGCTTCAAGAGTCTGTCTTTTATGGCATTTTCCACTGTTTATCCATCAAATCTTTAGGAAACTTGTGTCATCTCAGCAAACTTTATACGTATATTGATAGGTGGTACAGTTCTCTTTAATTTAGGGGAACAATGGAGTTTGGGACATGATGTTTCTAAGTCTTGCTCAGCAACTTTGGAGGCCTGACAGTCTGGAAAACATTACAAAAAGCAACGACAACATTTTGGATATATATTTTCATTATTAAACTTTGCTGACAGTGTGTGGAAGAAAGGGCTTCAAAGTTTTCTTCCTTCCCTTCAAACATTTTCTCTGTTCTTCTCTCTTTGCAGGAGTGTGCAGGCGAACCTCTCTTCTCCCTCTTCTGTGCCATCAAGCAGCAGATGGAGAAAGGCCCCATTGACTCCATCACAGGAGAGGCACGCTACTCACTCAGCGAGGACAAGCTCATCAGACAACAGATTGACTACAAGACGCTGGTAAGGGGTTCACCTGCCCAGGGGTCCAAGGGCTAAGAGCAGACACTTAATATGCTTTCAGGGACAAGAGGAGGGGAAAAAAGGTGGTTATGGGTTGTCGGTCATGAGATGAGCAATGCGACATAAAGTTGTCATTGTCACGCTTGACATGCGGGGGGGCACAGGAGTAGCGACCTCACTTCCTGTCAAGACCGGAGCTGTCAATGGAAAGAGCAGGGCTTCAGGATGAGGAGGAGGAAGGAAATAGATTATGCATGTGTACAGTATGAGACTGCACAAGCAGAGAGACGCTGAAGCTCTCTCCTTCTGGAACCTGTCATTTATTCCCCAAGTCTGTCTGTGGTTGTCCTCTCTCCATTGTCATGTGTTTGTTTCAGCAGGGGAAACTTAGACACACTTTAGTCTGTCAGTCTTTATTCTCTAATGTCACATCTGTTTTTTTCTGAGAGAATAGATTTGCTACTCTCTCAATGTACATGATGAACTGTGGGGGAAAAAAACAAAAAAGGGTCCTGAAAATTAACTTTTACAGCAAAATCAGAAATACTTTGCTTAACAATTTTCCAAAAAATAGACTTGTACAGAAGCAGCACTTTAAATATTTAAAGGAAAGCTTGATTTGATATATATTGTAGACATAGACATTTTTGATGCTACAGACATAGAAGATAATGTTTACCCTTGCACTTTTGTGTATTTGTGTTAATCTTATAATTTGGGTACTTCCATCCAACACCTGGAGGCAGTAAGAACTGATGAATATCCTAATAATATTATAATTGGCTGGTATACTGCTCATCATTCCAGGTAGCACATTGCCGTCTCTCATCGAGCTCTGAGGAGGAGCACTTCCCTGGTGAATGATCATTTTTTCCCCTGCAATTCTCTCGCAGACCCTTTGGCGAACACAAAATTATTGCAGTTCGAATGAGTACCAATCCACAGTGCAATCAACATTATTAACATAAAACACACAAACCTCTCCTCTGCCATATCAGTTTATCTCTTGCACTAAATCATCTCGGACAGATGCTTTTGTCTTTCCAGGTTGACTGCTGCAGTCGGAAATATGGCAAGAATCCTTACACTTAAAGAAAAGAAAACATTCCCCCCATGTGAAATATAATAAAAGCTGTCTTTTGAAACATCATGGGAGTTTGGGATACTGTTTCACCGTCTTCAGCTCACTGCCAGCCCACTCCCCCACCCCCTCCCTCACAGTGGCAATCTTGTGTGTATTTCTTCGACAGGTGGTAAACTGCATCCATCCAGAGAACGAGAAAAGCCCAGAGATCCAGGTGAAGGTGCTGAACTGTGATACCATCAGCCAGGTGAAGGAGAAGATCCTGGATGCCATCTACAAGAACGTCCCACACTCCCACCGCTTAAAAGCCTCCGACATGGACCTGGGTACAAAATCTTTGTCTTGTCATATATTCATCAGTCCTGTCTTACCTAGGTGTTGAAGAGCTTTCTTCATTTATGTGCATGCTGATAATGGGATATGTATAATTCTACTATTCAGGGTTGTAGTAGATAAAAGGTCCTGCTCCCACACATCCACATACCCTACAGTTTGTTGAAACATTTCTATCTGTGCAGCGTTTCTCATCTGTGCGCCTGGAGAAAAGCAGGCTGAACTTAGGCAGCCATTGATTTTTACAAAAGCTTCCCCACCCCTCCCAGCCCATCTTAAAAAGTACAAGTCTTCTTAGATATAGAGAAGAAGCTTTCTTTTCAACCTCGGGAGACTTGACTTCCTGGCTCTTGCAGTCAGATGTCTGAGATTAGTCTCTCCCCTCCCCAAACTTCCCATCGATCGACTCTCTTGTCGACGAGCGTCTGAGTCACATGATTGATCAGCTAATCAATCGAGACGCTCAGTGATCTCTTCCCTACAAAATCATTTTCTAAGTCTTTTTTTTCCTTCCTTTTCTCTGAGTTGTTTAACTGCGTTTCCTGGGGTATCTCAATTGTATCTAACTTGGGTGTAATATATTTACAAATTACTTTAAGGGCCCTCTGATAGGAGAGGGTGCTATGATGTGCTTTCTCAGCAAGACATCTAGTAATCAGGGGGTTTGATACACCTTTCCTGTGTACAGCACATGAACACGGACATGCATGCTTGTGAGCATAACAATATTATCCATGATTGTTTGTCTGCCGATACCTACGGGCTGTCTCCGCACCGTGCGCCGTGCTTTTTATGGTTTAATATTGCCAGATGGATTTTCTAAGCTCCCGTTGTGTGTTCGTAATAGCATATTTATAACCAACCCCGGATCTAAGATGGGCTGAGTGCATACCGTGGGGATTCTGCCTGTGTGATAGCTAAGTTAAGAGATTGGTTTAGCCTTTTGACGACATTCCTGGATAAAATTGTTTTATGGCCCCCTTTGGGCAGGATGTGTTGTTCTATTATTGTTTTATTACGGAAGGGAATTGGAAATTGTGAAGAGGTAGCTGGCCACTTGCTCTATGTCTGTGATTGTGAGCATATGAGAGAGAATGAGTAAATGCAAGCTCACAAGAGATCGTGTGTGAGGAATTAAATGGGGTTTTTTCTTTGTGCTACATATGTTTACAGTATGTGTCCGACATGATGCACAGATGAGAAGACATATGTCTGTTATCCACAAACATGCTTGACATGGAGCTTTTTTGTCATTTGCAAGTCATGATGTTGTAAATAGCATATTTATGTTGTTGATAATGCTTGAGAGGAAACAGGTCTTCCATCTCTTGTTTTTGCTATTCTGACACACTTTTTAACTTGATCTTTGTATACATGTAATATCAATGATCTCGTGATCTCCAGCACACACACACACATACAGTATACACAGACTGATAGCCACAGCTGATAAGGATAATGGGATTGTGGCAGGCCTGTCCTGAGACAGATTGGCCAGGAGTGTTGTTATCCCAGATATTGTTTTTAATTCCCCTCTCCTGCAATCCACAGTCCCCTGAAGGGTTTCAGAGAAGATGGGGCCTGAGAACAAAGAAGCTAGGCCCTGAGTGTGTGTGTGTGTCTTTGTGTCCTGTGTTTCTAGTAGCAAATGTGTGTCATGCATCTCTGTAGAGAACAACAGTCACCTTCAGCCTTTTTCTTCACCATCAGCTTCCAAACACTCCCCAAAGCCCTCATCTCTTTGACTGTACGTGTGTCTATAATGCAAGTCCATACACACTGTTCTCCTCCTGCTGAGTAGCGACCACTAGATTTGGGAATCGAAGTAATCTCAGTTTGCTCTGGTTTCACACCAAGTTTATTCTTTTATTTTTTCCTTTCTGCCTTCCTTTTTTTCCCTCATTCTTTCATTTGTTTACTGAGCCTCGACTGGAGACCGGCGCTCATTTGCATCTTTATGGGAAGATGTACTGTATAGACAAAAACAACAGGAGAATCTTTATTTCCTGCAGATTTCTCAGATGCTAACACAATTCTGGTCGATCCTCCAAAGACAGGCCTCATCATGCACCACAGTGATTGCAGCTTTGTTTTCCTGTTTGTGATCAGAATAGGAGATGACAGTGGCCGACACAAGTGGGAAGCACAGCAAGGAGGCACAGACACAATAACGTATTCATAAAGCCTGCGATGTCTGCAGAAAGAATAGAGGAATCATCTGCTTGTTTGTTTTCGAGATAGCTTTCCTTTTTCACTTATGATAATGTTGCTTGGCCATTGTGAGATGTTTTTATCAAAAGCTTTTGTTCTGTTTCTGTGATGAAGTTGCACAGATGTGAGAAGCCTGGTGTGTATGTGGTGTAGATGTAAATCGGTTGTAAGGTCATGTAAATGCTGTTGTGTTGTTTAAATGAAAGACACTATCATGTGCACAGGAAGTTACTTGTTGAAAAAGATGTAAATGAGGTGAGCTTTGAAAGCTATCACTTTGTTCGCAGCCTTCTAGTTTCTCCATATCCTGTCGGCGTAGCTGTGAGTCTGCCTCTACCAAAAGCTCCCAGCAATATAAGAGCAGCGAGGCAGGGGGCTTAGAGCAATGGGTTGAGGTTTGCTAAGGGGAGAGCAGGGACCCACAGCACCTTCAGAGAGCAGAGCATAAGGGCCGGTGCTGCAGGAAGAAAAGGAAGTGCACAAGCCCTGGGCATGTAGCTGTAATCACACCCATCGATCGCACCAGCAAAAGAGATAGAAAGCTAAGAGGGAGAGCTACGTTTGAAAAAAGAGTGGAGTGGGTGATTAATTCAACTCACCTCTTGTTACTGTCTCTCACGTGTACCATTTCTCTTTTGGTTCTACACCTCTTTGCCTTTCTCCTTCTACTCCTACTCTTAAGATTTTGAGTTTTTCTCCTCTGTTTGATTCTCCCCAGGCTTTTCATGACAATGTGAAATGATTGTTCTGAAGACAGCAGAGAAAAACCTCAGTAGATGAAGATGGAGATAGAGAAGACTAGTTTTCTGGCAAAAGAGCCGTCACAACTTTTCAACCTGTTCTTACTCCCAGTTACACATCATGTCTTTTAGAATTGAACTTAAACATAATGATTGTCACTAAATACATACTCCTAAGATTTAGAGCCAACTTTTTATCTGTCTTGTTAAAAAAACAAAACTAAGAAATCCAATATTTCGACAACCACCAAACTTCAAGGTATGAGTTTAAGATATCTTGACAGATGCACAGAAAAGGGGTGAAACATAATCTCCTTGGCAGAGGAAAGAAATATGTGTCAAAAGTTTATTGCCTCAAAAGGAGGAGTTGGTAATATGCTCATCTTTTTTTTCCTTTGTGATTTCAGAGTGGCGTCAGGGTCGAGGACAGCGCATGATCCTGCAGGATGAGGACGTCACCACTAAGATCGAAGGTGACTGGAAGAGACTGAACATGCTGGCCCATTATCAGGTACGATGATGTCTTTATATTCTGAAATGTAGACAGCTGACATCTGCAATACACTCATTACATTGCCCACGTTTTTACAAAAATATTTCAACACTTAAAGGACTTGAGCCAAAGTTTCCATGGAGTCCGTGCTTGTTAATGGTGTGAGACTCATTTTAGTAACATTTCAAAGTTGTTGAAGGACAGAGGGTTTGTGAAGTTTTAGATGTCACACAGAAAGGAGTGAAAAAAAGCTCCCTCTGGAGCTCGTAATACATTTCATCTTTTATATGAAAAGAACCAGATCTTCTTTATTCCTACAGAGGTGTGGTTATTTTCATCACCACAGCAAAGATGAACAAACACAAGTATTTAACTTTTCTTGGGTAGTTTACTTATACATTTCATCTTTGCATTCTTTACCACCTATCATCTGTCTTATCTACAATATACCTAGATGTCTCTGATACTCTGTCAGCTTCACCTCCACCTTTTCTCTCAGGCTGTGTGACCTGATGGTGTTCACTAAGCTCCAAAACTATCAATTTAGTCAAAGTGTTTTTTCCAACCGTTTAGAGGTGCAAGCTGACAGGGACAGATCCCCCCCACACACAGCACCAGCACAAGTTATCTGTCAGGTGAAGGGGAATGAGGCAGGGCAAGTCAGGGAAGTGACCAACAACAGTGACACTGGGAAGTAATCCCTTATGGGTGGAGAGAGACAGAGGGGCTTGATAAAATCTGGGGTGCTGGCCAAGTGTCGTCTTCATTCGGAAGTGGATTATAACATGTAGAGAATAGACATATCAGTGGTCTCACACACAAAGTACTGATAGCACAAGATAAGGGTTATTATAAGAGTATACACATTTACTTTAAGAGTAAAATATGCACACAATGCAAGGACATCTGACTCATTAAACACGTCAGCAGAGGGTCAGACAAACACATATCAGCAGGTGTTTTGTGCCTCATGAGTATCGACCGTCCGTCCAGCCAACCAGAATGAGACTGGAGGGGAAAAACAGGCCTGCTTTGTCAACATGCTGGTAATAATAGGAGCGGCTAAGCAAGCAGCCACTGTCCCCTCCAAGTGCAGTTTGCACGGTGCCTAAATTAAATGTCAGCGTCAGCAAGTGTCAACAGGCTCGGTGTACGAGGCGCGGGTGGAATGGATTAGGGAGCCGATTCAAATCGGAGATAAGATAATGAAGACAGAAGTGAATTCATTTTTTCAGGCCAGGGAATGAGGGCACCTTATCCTTGACAGACCCAAAAAAAATGGAAGAAAACACTCCCATCCACTAAAAATTTGTCAGCAGGAGAAGCAAAGGGCGAGGAAGGGAGGGGACGCCGCAAACACATTCAGACTTCAGTCAAGGGCATCTGCAATTCCATAATTTCTACTCGTGTTTTCATAACTTAATTTCTTTTTGAGATGCTGTGGCTTGACTTTAAAAAGGTTGAATGTATAAATCATTTTGTTGAAGATCTTGTCGCTTCACTAATCAAATCCACTGATGCACTTTATTGATTGATGCCAACCCAGATGTGCTGCTGTATTTGATCTGGGGATGTCCTCCAGACATGTTAGCTATATGTTGTTTGTCTTATTAGAATGCAATATGACCAAACAGACACACTCAATAGAATCATGTGTTCTCCTATATTAAAGTAATCTGATTTGATCACTAGTGAAACTCACCCACTCGGTCTGCCTTCACTTACAATGTGACGGTTTGCTTCGTACACTCACTTAAAAGTTTGATTCCTCGTTCAGGAAAACATTACATCAATTTGGCATTTGCGATATCAGATCACTCTGTCCCCATAATGAGAGCCATATCTCCCTCCTCCTCCTCCCTTTCAGGAAATCGTGCTCTGCTCTCTGCCTTTATCCTCTCCTGCAAATGTTATTTCCCCAAATGCCACTCCTCCTTTTCATTATGTTCCATTGTGCTTTGCTCGTTTTATATCCATTCAACATGTAAGAGCAGTGATCAGGGAGCATGCTTAAGGGTGTTGGAGAATTGGGGGCCTCCCCACAAAGGAATAACAAGATCTGCCCTACGGGCCTCCTGCTTACAATAATATAAACATATTATGCGTAAGGAGCAGATTGAGTGACTGGGTGAAATAATGATACAATCTTAATAAGACCCCAGCTCTCTCAGACACACACACACACTCACACACACATTTATGCACAAAAGGCCCCTGGTCCTTTTTCCCCGTCCCATCCACCCACACTATGATAGAGATCACTTCAATTAACCCTGCCTTACCCTGCAGCACGGGTAGCCAGATTATGCAGAATAGGGGTATACTCTGTGTGTGTGTATGTGTGTGTGTGTGTGTGTGTGTGGGCACGGCTGGGACCGCACATCCCAGTTGTGTTAATTGAATCCTGTTTGGCTGACTGGGGAAGGAGGAGTGCACGATTGACTCATTCACACACACTTATTTACACATAGACCAACACAGACACACACACGCTGCTCGACTCTTCACACCTTCATACACACACTCTCAAACGCACACACACACTACCCAACCCTAGAGGAAAGGTATTATTGAATAGAGACTGTGGGACGTCCCCTCTCACACAGGCCTGTACGGTGCTCTGCTAAACTCTCCCTCCCCCTGTCAGTCATCATATGTATGTGTGGGCTGAACAGAGCACATAAGGGTAATAAGATATTCTGTTTATCCACATGAAACCAGAATAGATGGAGAGAAAAATAGAAAATGACACCAACACTGATTGGTCGTATTAAAAATCTGCACACACCAAAAAAAAGCCTAATCTGTGGAAATGCTTTTGTTTTTAATAGTCATTTACATAAAAGGTGTATGTCTGTTTTTCAGGTACCTGATAATGCAGTAATGGCCTTGGTTCCCAAGCAAGTCACAGCCTACAATTCAGTAAACAACTCCACGGTGTCTCGAACTTCTGCAAGTAAATATGGTAAGCTGACCTTTTCTGTGCATTTTCAAGCTTCAGTGATGCCTGGGTCAGAGAGTGCCTTTCTCACACACTCACACTGGTAGAAACTACATGTATATTTTTTACAATACTCACAACATACTAAGAAAAAAGTGCAACATTTCAACAATTAGCTGGACATCTTGTCAGCTACAGGAGGAGAGTGTGTCATTTAAGTTTTGGCTTCAGTCATGCAAACCTCAAAATGATCCTTATAAACAAAATAAACTTAAAAACCACAGATAAAAATGTGTCTCTGTAAAATAGACTATTATGAGAGGAGCAGCAGATTCTCCCACCCGAAAGTGAATATGTGGTGATGAGCATCTGCAGGACCCTATGTGACAACACTGACAGACCCAGAAAGACAAGACACAATTTAGAGTAGTTGAAAGGATTTCTAAAGAATAACAAGAGACCAAATGGACTTTTTCTTCTGTTGTTCTGGCCTCTTGAGACTCCACAGTACTTCCGTGTGGGTTTTTTTTTTTCGCCTGTCCGTCTGCTCCACGTCTCCTTGAACCTGAGAAACCATCAAGTTAGTTGCTGATCAAAGGGCCAGCCTCGGTGGCCACAAACACTTCAGACACATCAAATGAAGTGCCACATTATTAGCATCGCCTCATCTCCATACGGTCTCACCTCGCCTCTTCGCCTCCAAATTAGACCAGATAGGACAAGGTGCAACGGGAATATCTCCCTCCACAATTTTTTTAAGGGATTGACTTCAAACACAAGTGGGATCCACTTCACAACCGGCGTGGTACTTGAGAGTGACTTTGAACTCTTTCAGAATACATGTTTCCATCAAAAAACCACAAAGAGAAAGAAACAAAGAAAACGCCAGAAAAATAACACCTCCTTTGTGGGAAGCCGGATCAGAATAGAACCCAAGCAGAAATCTGTCTCCTGTGTATCCCTGACTCTGCATCACCCTCAGCTTTCCAACTTCTCGAATAAATAATTAACACAAACTACGCAGCTCGTATCCTCTTGTACTCACACAACCTCAAAAACAGCACGATTAGTGTCGTCTGGCGTCACGATAAAAAATATGAGTGATACCAGCCATGTAAAGAATACTTGACACAGGTCTTATAACAAAGCTGCAGTTAAACATTGCTCACTGAAGTCTATAGAAGAGACAAACATTTTCAGTTGTGAGTGTAATTACATTTGAGCAGTACACACACACACACACACACACACACACACACACACTGCAGCATCTGATATCTCCAACTGTCTCTTTTTCCCTGAACTCTCTCCTCCTGCTTTTCTCTCTGGACAGATTGATTTCTGTCACGGTGAAAAACACTTTTTTTTTTCCACTCCTCTCTTTAAACCGCACCCACTGATCAATTTTTTTCACACTGTGTAAACATTCATTGAGCCATGTGTTTGGAAATGTCATCGCCACTCCGGCCATTGGGTGGGCCATACATATTTCATCTCGTCTGACACCTGTTCGATTTTGTGTCAGCCGGCGATGCCCGTGTCTTGTCCCCGGGAGAAGAAGCCATGAAAAATTAACCATGCACACTTTCTGAAAGTTTCATATCCAATCTCACAGACCTGTAAATTGGAAGCCACAAGCCCAAAAACTGTATTCTGTAAGCTGACATGCAGGTCATGGCTTTCTTTGCCTCTTTGGTGAAGCGACAAGCTTGAATTTTTAGGTTGTTTTTTAAATGTGTTTCTTTGATAGTGCTGCTTTTTTGTTACCTTTCTTTTCTTTCTTACCTCACGCTCTGATTCAGGGCTTAGGCTTGTTTCTTCTCATTGTGTATGACGTACACAATGAAATTAAGTTTTTTATTTTCATATATAGATAAGTGTTAATGAGATATACTGACATTATACATCATAGTCACACACAAGTTTAACTGAAGCTAGAAGAAAACAAACACAAGGCACTGGGCATTGTGGTAATCTGACCTTTTGATTTAGATCAGTTATATCTATACTACATGAACTCATGCGTGTTGTTCTTCACAGAGAACATGATCAAGTACACTGGAAGCCCCGACAGCCTGCGCTCCCGTACTCCTATGATCACTCCTGACCTGGAGAGCGGGGTCAAGGTTTGGCACCTGGTGAAGAACCATGAACACGGAGACCAGAAGGAGGGCGACCGCGGCAGCAAGATGGTCTCAGAGATCTACCTGACACGACTTCTGGCTACCAAGGTGAGCCATCTGTGTTTTTAGACAGTCTTAGGTTTGATGTATGTTCATTCGTTGGCACTGGCTCATGCTGTCTGGTGATTTAGTTCTCATGCTAAAATCAGAATTTATTCAGATCTGCAACATTATGCAGGGCACATTTTACACCAAAAAAGAGTTTAACCCTCAGTGCAGACAGTTGCATTTTTAACGACTGCATGTGGAAATGTTCTTTTTCTTGAAGCAGTTCAGCAGGTGAAAGGCGAAAAGGTCACTATAACCTTCACTCTCTGTTACCATGACTCAGAAAACCCCCACTTTAAATATTCATGTTTACTTTGGATGAGTCATCTCAGTGGAAGAGATTATTCAAATGTATTCCTCTATCCCCTCAGGTGAGAAAGAGAAAATAGATATTTCTGTTTGTTTTCTCTTTTCATTGCCATTGCGTTGATGCGGCAGCATATCAAAAAGGGTAAAGAAGAAAAGACCCATGAAGCAAGTGAAGGTGTTTCTGTAATGAAAAAAATGATCAGGCAAAAATAGAAATGGCTATAAAATGAGTCTCTTTGAATGTGCCTTGCGACAATGGCCTCCAGGAAAAAAAAAAAAAACAGTTAATTTGGTTTGAAGGGAAAAGTGACTTTGATCCAACAGCTGAATGCAAATTTCCAATCCACTCCGAAAGCGCAACCTTTCTCTTTTTTTCATCAAGACATCCACTCTATCAGACACGGACAGAGGCGCACGGGGAGAAGAAAAAGCTACGATCTGAAAAATGTTCAGGCTGTAATTTTTTTGATTTAGGAACATTTCCGTTTGTTTTTTGATCCACCGCCCGCCTTTGTTGAGCAGTGCACATAGAGAACATCGGCTCAGTTCTGTGTATGTAGTGTAAATACACATTGGCAGCAGCCTAAAACGCAAGGCCTCACATGGTAAAGCCATACAGTAAACAGGGCGTGACGAGAAGAAGCAGGCGAATAAAAAAAATTCAGATGCAGTAATGTCAGTTATATAGATTAGCAATAGACAACATTAGCTAGTGTTAGCCACCAAAAGCTAGTTGTCAAATAAGGTTATACTGGAAAACCTCCTGAATGTACTGAACTAAAAGAAGTGCATTTTATTTTCCTTGACTTCAACTTTTTATTTCAAGAAGTCAAATTATTTATTATTTAAAAAGTCTTTAATCAACAGACCATGCAGGTGTAGTTAAATGTTAGTAGAGAAAATGTAGTGAAACACAGACATCACAGGTTAGACAGACAAACAAGTGATCACCTCCCTCTGTTTATACTTGCAGAACTAATGACTGTGCAGATGTGTGAGCAAATTAGCAAAAGGAGGTGATCAATTAAAGCAGATAACCAAGACAACGACAAGTAAGGGATGAATCAACAGCACGGCTCAGTTCTGGATTCTTCCAGTTGCTGTTGATTTAACCCTTACTTGAATACCATGACCTGGATGACTGAGAAGCTTCTCAGACAGACTGAGACAGTGACAGCAACAGGGCAAGAGAGGTTCAACCGTGTCTGTGAAACAGGATATGATGAGCCACATATGAAAGAATCTTATAAACAACTGTGGAACAGGAGGTGGAACAGGAGCAGCCATCGCCATTACACATACTGTATAGCTCTCCACACACCTACACACATGTGCACGTTACCTCTCGGCCTCTGTGAGACGCTCTATTTCCCTGCCATTATCCCATTCCAGAGGGCAGGAAGGTGGCTTCTGACTGCAGACAGGACATCATCTTTCCAGATGGATTGTTTTTGTGAAATAACCAGTTTATCTTGGCCGGCCATCTCTCTTGGTGAGAAATGATTGGGCAGACAGGCAGTGTAATTGACTGCGTTTGGCTTTCACCTTGCCAATAAATACCTCTCCCTGGCAACGTGGCTGACGTCTCACATATTAGCTCCATCAGTGTCACTCTGACTGAGTGTGGGTACGGGGCGTGTTCATGTGTGTGGAGAGCGGAGAGGGGCACAGTGAAGGATTGCGTTTTCTCTCCTCACTTGTACGCTCAAAAGTGTGTGTGTGTCCATCTCTCCCTCGCCACATCTCCTCCTTCGCCTCTCTATTTCTGCTGCAGGCTCCATCCCCACTGTTCCGATTGTTTGCTTTCCTCTCATTTCAATGTGGAGGCAGACGGCATCAAAACATCCAGATGACACATTGTGTTTAGAGTGTGGTCTAATGACAGGGTAGATAGTAGTGGGGGGGGATGTGTTGGCAGTTTCAGCTCCACCAGGGAACAAGAGAACCCTGTTGATGATGACAGTGTTGATGCACAAGTCCCCCTTGAGATAGAGGATGACGTAAAATGTCACAGTCTCAGCACTTGTCGGCACACACACAGGTTTTTGGTGTCTGCGCACACACACAGTATTTGCATGCACACATAAAATGTTAGGTCTCCGTCTGCCAGCTAATGCAGACTGTCACTCTGAAGGCACGTGGGCTTGATAAAGAGATATGAGATTCCATCTTCATAGAAAAACGATAAGCTGTCGGGAATGTGGGCCACATTAGAATTATAGCCGTGATTGTCGGACTAACAGGATTCTCTCCTCCCACTCTCTTCTGCCTCTCTTGACTCGGTGATTCGGTCACCCGCTCCAACCCAAATTGGATTTTTATTTGCCAGTGCCTGTACACACCTCATCTGCCACACTCAATGGCCTCTTCTCCTGATAGGAAACCTCTGTCGTTTCATTTCCATCCTTTCTCGCTCTCGCCTTTTCCCGTGCATCCCATCAGCTCATTCTTTACAAGAGGATTAGATTCTCTCACTCTCTGTCTCCCCTCTCTCTTCTCCTCCTCCTCCTTAAAGTCGCCAACATTAAATCAAATTAGGGTCAATGGTGCAGTGTGGGAGCTAATCCGGCAGCACAAAGAGGCTTAGGAGATGCGCCTCCTGTTCCCAGATATTATTAAAAGTCAGCTGTGAAATAACAATTTCCCCCATCAAAGCTGCAAGCAGATTTAGGGGCCGGGTCTGAGAGATAGGAGGCAGACACATAAACATCAGCGCACACAGTGACATGCACTGCACAACTCATAAACTCACACAGGTAAAATATAGTTTGTGCCGATCCTTCTGTCCACACTGGACATTGATATTTTCCATTCCTTATTAGGCATTACCTGTAAGATAATTCAATGAAACACACCTGGGTTTAGGGCTTCATCTAATCAGTTTCCCCTCTCTCTCTCCTCTGTAGGGTACGTTACAGAAGTTTGTGGATGACCTGTTCGAGACCATCTTCAGCACGGCCCATCGAGGCAGCGCCCTGCCACTGGCCATCAAGTACATGTTTGACTTCCTGGACGAGCAGGCCGACAAACACAACATCCATGACCCGCATGTCCGACACACATGGAAGAGCAACTGGTGAGTTGAGCAGTTTCTGAATTTGAATCTGTCTGCAAACACAGAAACATGCACACACACACACACACACACGCACATACACAATGGGCTCTGGTCATGAAAACAGAAGAAACTGTTGGGGCAGTTACTTGGATCTCTGGCACAAAATTTATTTCATTATTTGTACACCAGTGTGGTGCCTTTGGCCCCATTTGTGGTCATTTCTGTCTGCACCGTTGTTTAAGGCACTGCCGACATAAACAGTAACATTTTGGCACATTTCACATGGCATTGCCCTGGTGTTGCCCTGTGTCAGTGCCAAGCTTCACCACACGCCTCTTCCATTCCTAATATCCATTAACCACAGGGGCGTGTAATCTTCATTAAAGCCAACCACAAGGGGCTAATCCAATTGGCTGCCAAGACTCTCTATCTATTATCATGGATAACTGGGCCAAAAAATGCCTGTCACTGTGGAAATCTCCATAGTGACAAATGTACGCTCCCAGGTGGAGGAAATGCACCTCTAAATTAATATCTACTGATTAATTTAGACCATAGTGACCTGTGCGAGTCCACCTTAAGAGGTTGGTAGGGGTTAAATAACCAACAGTGCACGAGAACGCGGTGAGGAGAGAAATGAAAAGGTGAAGAAAGGGAAGTGAACTCAGTGGGAGTTAAACGCACACTAATATCTCATTAGCCTCCTGGCCTCTGCCAAGATCCCAGCATGCATCACTCAACCCATGGCCCAGGGGAACCATGGAGATTGGAGGATAAAATTGATGTGCATCAAGGGACAAATAGAGAGATGGAGGGAGGAACGGGAAGCTAAAGAACGGGGGGAAAATATTATTTACTTTCGGCTATGCTCCTAATTTTGGTCCTTTTCCTGCATCTGTGTTATTTGGCCATTTGCAGTGTGTGTTAAGTGTTTTCTGAGAGCACAACGGGTCGCTCTTACATTAGACTTTTAATGGAATGGGCCTCACTAGAGGGCTGTGAATGAATAGCAATTTATCATAACACACCATCACAAAAAGCCACTTAGATTGCACACAACAGTTTGTGCTGATGCCACCACAGATATCTTCTCTGTGTGGGATGTGCATATGCCAGTGTCTTTTCGCTTCTCACTGTGTGTGCTTGCCCGTAACCTTTAATCGTCTCAAAAGAGTGCAATCTTGGCTGCAACAAAAGCCTTCATTTCGTCTGATGGTAGAGAATAATAATGCCATTCTGCCCTCCCATGCTGGGCCCCTGTCCCATTAAACCTACCAGGCCCGTCGTCATCATACATGCCATTAACTTCAGCCAGAGCCCCCACCTCCCCCTCAGGGTTTCCCCACCAGCAGAGCTCCACTCTCCATGCTCTGATGTAACCCTGATATTAGTTTATCCTGCAGCCTGTAGTGCTTTATTGTTACAAGTTTGCTTCTTATATCATTGTTGTATCATATATTTGTAGATATGACCTAACAAGCTTGTGTGTTGTTGTTGTTTTTTTTATTTGCATAACCCGGAGACAGTTTTTTCTATCTGTAATACACAGTAGTTGGCATGATTCTTGCCATTGATTCCACGCAACCTCCACTCACCTGAAAGTGACCTAAATGTGGCATCCAGGATTTATTATTCCAGCCCAGGAAATTATCTGTGACCCTTTCAAATCCAAGGTCACCCTTCACAACAGTCTAGGCATAGCAGTGGCACTTAGTAAACTGTTGTCTGTGAATTTCAATGGTGCAAGTTTAGTCGGTTGTTTCTGCATTGTGTTGTAATGTGTATTTGTATGCTTGTACAGTAAGTGTGTGCACGCATGAGTCATTGGCTCCTAGAGCATCTCCAGATGGTATCTTTTGGATTAGAGGCAGTGTGTCAATGTCTCCTCTCATCTCCTCTCCTCTGTATTTGGGGTGTGTGTGTGTGTGTGTGTGTGCGCGCGCATCTCCGTCTGCACCGTGTGTTTGTCATGTCGGGATGCAACAGACAGAATTTTAATTATTGTGCAGAACTGGCACACACACACTCCTCTTTTTTGCATGCAGATAACCACCTATGGTGCTGTCATGCTGCAATCGCAGCCCACTCAAATTGTAAATGGCATCACCAGGGCTTCTAGGGTTAAGCTACTTATCTAGAATCAGAAAAGTTGTGTGCATGTAATTCACAGAAAGTTTGCGGATTGTTTTAAGCCCTTTTGTCCAGGCGTACGACTTCACATGAAAGGTCGTGTCTTTTGGCCTAGCAAGGTCCAGTTGGAACCACGCCCGGTCAGGTCACCTTTCTAAAGCCGCTAATTCAAACCTTACGTCGCTGCACGACGAAGGTCAGGATCGGTCAGTTCCCTGTCTGCGCTGTAATGCCTCGAATGGGATGCCCCGGTTCACAACATCTGTGACCCTGTGCCTGCCAATGGCAAGCAATTTCATTAGGACTGGGACAACATCCCACAACCGCAGATTCAGAGGCTCAGAGTGTCAATCAGTGCACGCCACTGAAGAACTGCAGCCAGACTTAGTGGTGGTTTACTTGCTTGTTCACTTGTTGTTGCCGTTGTCTTCATTTGCAGTGTAGTCCTTGTCAAAATATTTACTGCAAGGCCAAGAGAACAGTAAATAGAGTTTACAGATGTGTGGTTGTTTTGCTGCTTGACTAGTAGGAAGTTTTGTCACTAACAGTGTTAATTTTGTCAACGAAAACTTAAGCGAAAACTTTTCGTTGACGATCCCTTATTCCCTGACTAATTTGTGACGATAACGCAAATTTATGTTAAAAAAGTACTGACAACAAAAACTAAAACGAAATCTCTGTTCATTATGAACTGATGAGTAAAAACGTGACGAAAATGCTGACACTGGACGGCCGGACAATCTGGGTTACAACTAGGGATGAGTGAGTACACCACTATCTGTATCTGTATCTGTTTAACCATCTACATTATCTGTATCTGTATCCGTATTCGGAGTGGGCGGTGCCTAAACCGGAAGTGGGTGCAGAAATGGGTGGGGCTGAAAACGGTACATTATATTAAGTCTGAAATTGATATGGATTCATCAGAAGTTGCTAATCTACTGTATTCAAAGCCTATATACAGTGTATCTCCATAATATTTATAATATTATTTTCATGAGCTGCAGAGTGAAAGTGTCAGATACTGCATGCAGCCACATCCAATAAAAACATTAATATAGGCTACTTTGTGTGTTCAGCTATATGTGTGTATGCGTATAAGTGGTCTGTAAGGCTGTTTATTTTTAATGACCTGTGGGAACTTCATGATTCATGCAAATATCCAGTGATGGCAAACAGGGAAATAATATGTCAGCCTTGTTCACTGTATTCTTCTTAAAAGCACCGCGTTAAGTACGAGCAAAGTTCAACTGACTTCATATCACCAGCCAAACTAAGAGCAAGCAGACGCGATACGAGCTGTTTTCAGCTCCGCCTTATTAAATGGACCGCGTACGTTATGAGAGATGTGCAGAGACGCGTCTGTGTAGGGAGGGACGGGCGCTGTGTGTGACTGGCCAATCACAGAGCGCGAAAACAGTCAGTTACACAATGAGGATTTCCCTTCAGCACGAACACGGATATTGACGGATTTTACTCAGATCATAATGGTATTCGTCAAAAATGCTTTATCCGTAACGGATACTCGTCTGAAATGAGTATCCGGCTCATCCCTAGTTGCAGACATATTGATGTCTGTATGATATTGATATTGTATGTGATTTTTTTCGGTGAATTTTTTGCACCATCTCAGATTTGCTTCATAATCTGTTATTGTAATGCCCTTGTTACTGATAGCTGCTGTGCAAAATTTCAGGCCAATATCTCCACTGCTATCTTCATAAAAAATAATTAAAGGTATATTTACAATAGTTTTTACAACCATGACAAACATCCTTTTGAAAAATCTATTACAGTTCAACAAAACTGTCAAATTTCGACAAAAGACTAAAATGTGACTTTAACTAAATCAAGTCTTTGGTGAGTGACTAAAACTAAAATGAAATGAAAAATTCTTGTCAAAATTAACACTGGTAACTAATCTTTAGCTGGGCTAACACTCTTTAGTACTGCATTAGTACTCAAGTCTTTGAAATGGGCAAAGCACTTCCATGAAGGAGAAACTATTTGTAAATAAAACTACTGCAGGACTTGCTGCTTATATTATCTAATGCTTCCTTTTAGAGTAGTGGGTAAATATGCTGTTCTTGTATATAATGCACTTTGTCATCCTAAATAGATGGACAGAGCAATAGGTTTTTAATAAAAAGGGCTTTTTCTGACTAATTCCTCCAGGATGAGAGATGCCCTTGATCTTGGCAGCTGATATTTAACCTAATCCCTGACCAAAAGGACTGATCATGGTCATCCTTCAGATTTCTAAAACTCAGTGTGAGTCAACTGCTACATGAAAAAAAGAGAATTTTGTGCTTCGCCCATTTTCAACACAACAGATAATATGTAGATGTTATTATGGTGATCATCTTGAAAATGGTGTCTGGAGCCTCATCATTTTAGCGTCCACTGCTGATTACTAGCTCAAAGCGTGGGGCAGCTGGGGCAGATTGTCAACAATCGAGGGGGCACAGCGGCGGTGTTAATATCCCTTTGATCCCTGCACCTAATCCCACTAGATTCTTTGCTTAGATTAATTTTGAAGTCATAATGCAGAGTTTTTTTCTTCCTCCGAGTCTAAATCCTCTTTTGTTAGATTGTACATCTGAATGGCTTTGTGGGTGGTTGTGCTAGGATAAATGCTTAGTGGGAAGGTAGGGGAGCACTGGTGGTATTTAAATGATTGCATTTCAGTTTTACCCCCTCATCCTTTGATATTGTGCCATACAGAGAAACTCCTATGCAGGCTAGACCGCAGTGTCTTTCCTGTTTGATTTTTGCCACATCAGCTAAAGTGCACAGCCCAGAGAATAGTAAAGATACAGAGATCCAAGTAACACTCAGCTCTTTCTTAATACCACCTGAGCCCTTTCGCTGCAACACACAGATAAAGCTGGCCCTATATCTATTCATTTTGGCAGAAACAAGCCCAGCAAATAAACAGACTTGTATATTTTTATTATTCTGGACAGGCACAAAATAGGACCCACTTGCACAAACAAGGCAATATGAACTGTGTGACTGTGCGGCCCCCAGCGAGGACCCCTGGACACTGCTGGAAAAAATGAGAGCCAGCCACCACCTGGTTTTAAAGATAAAGGCTTTATTGAATTGAGCACACACATCAAATAGAGCACATCGGCAACAGCAGGGCCTGTGTACTAGCTTTGCAAAGTGAATGAATCCTCGTCCCCCTTCTGGCGCATAATATGCTCATGTCTATTGCCTGGCTGGCTGTAGCAAATATAAAAATGGCATTTAGGGACTTAATCTCAGAGCAGTTCAGCCGGACACAGGCTGTTGTTTTACTTTACACTCTTTGTTCCTCTGTTTGTATGGCTATTTGAGCATTCTGTCACTGAGATGGTGCTGAACAATCAATGCTGTAGCCATTGTTGTGACAGGAGGCAACACAGCAGATTAACATGCACCAAGTGTTATAAATAATTTTGTCTCATTAGATCTTCGATTTTTTTTTTTTTTGAACAGATGACATGTTGTTTACAAGCAGTAAATTTTCAGTTATGGTAAAACAAGTTAAAACACCAGCATGTGCATTTCTTGTTGTAGGTACATTAAATACTGAACATTCAAATTTGGGGAAAACTCATTTGAATGGAGATTGTCTGCAGCACCATTATTTGACTGTGATGAATAAGTAAAAGTTCTAAACCACTTTGTTCTTTCTTCTCTCTCCCTGCAGCCTACCTCTGCGTTTCTGGGTGAATGTGATCAAGAACCCCCAGTTTGTGTTTGACATACATAAGAGCAGCATCACAGATGCCTGTCTGTCCGTGGTGGCCCAGACCTTCATGGACTCCTGCTCCACCTCAGAACACCGCCTTGGGAAGGACTCACCCTCCAACAAGCTGCTTTATGCCAAGGACATCCCCAGCTACAAGAGCTGGGTGGAGAGGTGAGCTGTCGATAAAACGTACACATGTCCACACCAAACACTAGATGGATGGAGAGAGAAATGTGTGTGTGTGAGAGAGAAAACATCAGGAAACCTGCATTAGCTATGTTTCATTCCAACACACACAGAATGCGATTGTAGCACTGTGATCTATGGGCCATGAAACACAATCCAAATTACAACACAGTGGGGATGGATGGGAGCGCCCAGGGCTCGAGATCTACAGTACAGAGGAGTCGCTGTGTTAGGAGGGTGCAGAAGTGTGTGTGTCGGGGGGGGAAGAGATTTTGAGAGTAACGGGCAGTAGAAGCTGGTAATTTGTTAAAATGAGAGTTTTATTAAATTTATTTGTCAGCAGGGGAGGAGAGGAGGTCCTGAATAAAAGATGGGGCGGTGTGAAGCGGTCAGAGCAGTTATGTGTTGGCAGCTTCGTCACAAGGCAAAGCCTCAGGACCAGAATCTATGTGCACTGCTCCAATGGTGGAACCAAATGAGGAGCTTTAGGCTCAGGAATGGACTCATTAGTCCTGTGTGAGGAAATTGTGAGGGTCCGCTGCTCATTTATATATATGAATATGTTTGGATACTTTAAGCAGAAATGTGATCTGTGAGGGCAGGAAATGGAGTCTGTCTGTAGTTAGTGTTTAAAGTTTCATGCAAGATGTGTGTGTGTGTGTACGCCTGTTCTTAAAGATGGGTTTTTCAGGAAAAGCTGTTTGTGTAAATAGAAACATCCCACTGTGCTGTAGTGTATATAAATCATGCCTGCGTTGCAAGTTTGCTGGAGCGGTACCATCATCAGTGAACACCCCACAGTGGAAGCGCGTTATTCAGCTGGAAAAGCCTCAGTAATATAGTAATGACTGAGTAATGGTGGACCGAGCGCCGCTTCACTCCGCTGTCCAACCGTGACAAAGTAAGGGTCATGCCAGGGAGAAGATTTAAAAGGCCGAGTGCAGCAGCTTTGAAAGAAGATTGCAAAGGGAGAGGGAAGAAAGTGAACGGTGTCGAGGTGCTGAGGAGATGCTGCAGCATAATTGTGAGGATGGGACGTCCATACGTGATGTCTCTGCTGCCTGTTCGCTGCTTCTCTGTGGAGACAGAACACATGTGGACACTGAGTTTTTACCATGCTGCAACCAGTCTACAGAGAAAACAACATGAAATGAATATATGACCTAAGTCAACAATTGGACTAGTCTGCATTTTCAGCAGTTTCAGTTGTTCTATTTTTATATTTTCATCATATCCCAGGGAGCTTTTTACTTGCTGCGCTATGTTGATGTTATTAATTTGGGGCTGTGAAGTGAAGCGGGCTGGCGAGATATTGACACTTGCCTCGAATTTGATGTGGGAGTTGATGGTCTCCAGACAATGACAAATCCATCACGGCTGTCAAAACATTATTCGTTTACAAGAGTGTTTGCATATAGATCCTTACATTTTATGGCCCCTTTTATAGACGTTCATAGCGTAGCTCTTATTGCAATTAAGCAGGTAAGATTTTCTATAGACTGCGTGCATTCAAATGATTTTTATTATATGGCAATACCTTTTATAAATTTAGCAGCCAGATGAACTTGTACATGTAAAATCAAAGTATATCTGTTCTGTCAGACACATAAGAGACAAATGACCAAAAAAGGAAGTGATTAATTATAATTGAAGTCTTTTGGCAAAAATAACCTTATAGTTATTTCTTCTAGTCATCATTTTGAAAGCATAGATTTTAGTTTTGTTTACAGAAACTTTTTATTCCTAAAGCAAGCACACCTGTTCTCTACACTAACAATCCCCTGCTAGGAGCTCCCTACAACTGCCCTCCAGCACTGAACAGGTGTTGATGTGTGTGACCTCTGTGCAGAGGCTATGAGCAACCTGCCTTTTTCCTTTGCTCAGTTTGCTCTGAAGACTCGCTTCCTGGCAAAAGCTTCTCTCCCTCACACATGCCCAGGATTACTCAGCCAAACACCGGGCCCGTCCTCCAGCGGCTGCAGCTACAGGAATTTAATATGTAAATAACCGGCTTTAATTAACATAGTTGATAGGGGCAACACAGCTGCTGCTGACAGTGACTGATTACCCTCACTTCAATGCAGTTGTGTTGTGGCGTTCAAGGTTGAAATCTAAGGCCTGTCAGTGTCGACAACGTCTCCATTTCACTCATGTTGCTGCGCACACTTGTTGCGTCTGTGCTACATGTATCCTAACAATGTTCCCAGCAGCAAACCCAGTCCTAACATGTGCTTCTTTATTCTTCTTCACAGGTACTACTCAGACATTAGTAAGATGCCAGCGATCAGCGACCAGGACATGAATGCCTACTTGGCAGAACAGTCACGGATGCACATGAACGAGTTCAACAGCATGAGCTCTCTCAGTGAGATTTACTCCTATGTGGGCAAATACACTGAGGAGGTAAGTAACACTGAGACTTGCTACACTTCTGTGTCAACATTATGACAGAGTACTTTATACTTTATTAATCCCTTTGGGAGGTTCCCTCCGGGAAATTGGCAATTATCTGAACTTTAGTATGATTTAGAGCCACTGGTGTTATTGGAGGAATGCTCCACTGTAAATTAGTAGTTGCTCATAGCCAAGTTAGTAACACATGACACATTTATTTAATTTTTAAGCAAATGACTTTATTTCTACTTTTTACAGTTTAAAAATAACAAAGTAGGAAAATGGCTTGAAGCTAAATTTTGGGTACCTGCATGGTCAGTATTTAGTAGCACCCCCTCAGGTATTATAGCATGTAGACACTTTTTGTAGCCAGGTGAGTCTTCAGTTTTTGTGGGTGTGGGGTGGTGGGTGTGGGTGTGGGTGGAGTGGTGGGTGTGTGTGTAGGGTGGGTGTGTGGAGTGGAGTGGGTGGGCTTATAAAAGTCTTGTAGCTCTGTGAGATTCTTTGGCCATCTTGTTGCTCTTCTGAGGTCTGTCCACAGTGTTCAGATGATGTTTTAGTCAGACAACTGAAGTCCATGGTAGCGTGGCTGAGTGGTCTAAGGTGATGGCTTTAGGCTCCAGTCATTTTGATGACATGGGTTCGAATCCCACTGCTGCCACTAACCTTCCACTTACCTGTCAATTATCTTAAAACCCTCAGCTTGCACCTCTTGATGTTGACCACTGTGGATACTGAAGTGCTTTCAGAATCATTGTCCTGTTGTAGAAGCTGTGCTCTTTGGATGCTTGAATCCACTTTTCCCTGTGCAACTGGCTGTAACACAAGTCCACAGCAAAACTGATCTACCACTGTACTTAAATGCAGAAAAGTCTGCATCCTCACATTTTCAAAGTAACATCTAAACAAGTAATGTGGACGGATGAAGTAAAAAATAAATAAATCAAACTTTATGGCCACATTGAACAAAAGTATGTTTGGAGACAAAGGCAGAATTTCATGTAAAGAACCTCTCCAGCTGTAATGGATCAATCATTGGACTTGTGATGCAGCCAGTGGCACAGGGAACATTTGACTGGTAGAATGGATTCAATTAAATACCAGCAAATTCACAAACATCACACCGTCTGTAAAACAGCTGGAGATGAAAAGAGGACAGCTCCTACAACAGAACAATGACCCTAAACTCACCTCAAAATCCACAATGGCCGACCTGAAGAGGTGCGAGCTGAAGGTTGTGCCTCGATCTAAACAAGACAGACCATCCTTTATTCACTTAACTATTCACAGTAACAGAAATTTTGCTAAGGGTAAAACTTTTGCACATATATGTGAGTATTAGCTTTTCAGTGGAGTATTCCTTAACTGGTTTCTACAGTAATATTTAAATAAGCATCTTGTTATTGTCTGACGTTAGTTATGATGAGAGACCAGATTTGAAAGCAGTGATTGCAGTTTCATCAGGTCGAGTACTTTAGTCACATGTGTGTGTGTCTGTGTTTACCTCGCCGTCCAGATCGTGTGTGCACTGGAGCAGGACGACGCAGCCAGGAAACAGAGGCTGGCCTTCAAGCTGGAGCAGGTGGTGGCCTTCATGAGTCTGGAGAGCTGAGGACCGCACTTCCCAGGGCGCACTGGGAAGAGACCCCATCAGAAACCGAGCCGTGCCTGAGCGAAGACCTGTCCCCATCTTTTTCATCATGTGACTTCCTCCCTCCGCCTTTCAAAGATGACTTCTTCCTTGACCTTTTTTCTGCTTCCTCTTCCCCCTGAGAAATATTTTTCTTTTCCTCATCCACTCTGCTGCATAGACTAGTTTACCCGAATATATCTGAAGGGTGGTTCGGGGCTGAGGTTGGCGTTTCCCACAGTGCAATGCGGGGGATCCCTCAGCTTCACCACAGGGAGAGCCTCAAGGGGTGATTGCTTGAAAGCTGGCCATATTGGCATACTTCAGTCCCCCTGCTGGAAGGAAAGAGGGGAAAAAAACATTTTTATGTTGCCTTCAAGAATTTACACTGATAGGTAATTCTTTAAAAACCACGACGTTGGGTGTCCATTTTGTTGAGAACTTTTTTCAAAAATAGGATAGTTAAAATAAAACCATCTCTAGAGTCCAGTTTATTGTAGTTCTATATTCAATATACAGAATCAAGAGGAAACATCAAAAACGATGACTGCAAGCCAAATGAACACCTCTGAAGAAAACAAATGCAAGGATGGTTTGCCAAGTTTACACTGTACCTACAAGCGAAGCATACATATCTGCGAAATTTGGGGCGAGTCCAGGCAAACCTAGAATGTTCCTGTGTTCTTTCAATGTAGCTGGAGTTGTATTTAAGAAAAAGACTGATGGGGGTTGGGAAGGATTAGTGCTTCTCTGAACTTTTCCTTTCTTCAAATGTGACTGACACTAAAACTTTACAAACCAGAGCATCCCCCCCCCCGATCTATACCCCCTTTGCAACATTCGCACATTTCTCCCCGCCCAGCATACATTTACTTCAAAGAAAATGCTCATGATTTCTGCTTCCATCTGGCTTATGTGGCTACTGCAAAATTAACCTATTAGACAAAAACCCCGGAGGCCCCCGACCCAAGTTGGATCCTCTGTGAGAAGCACACAAACAACTCTGGAAGACAGTGTTTTGACTGCTAATCCAAACACCAGGAGCAGTCTTTGTCCGGCTCTTGCCACTTCCAATCTTGTGCCGCCACTGCGACGGTCTATCAAAGCACACACACATACACACGCACAGATACACACACAATCAGCAGCTGCCCGAGATCCTGACTGCCCAGATATCTACGCCAACCCTGGAGGGGGGGTAAAGGGAAGAGCTGACTGAAATGTACTGGGTAAGAAACTGCTTGATCGTTAAAAATAAGAAGTCAATACAGAGTAGCCAGACGATGGCTGACTGCTCCCTACAGGGGGCGCTGTTGTGAGAGTAGCACTTCTTTTCCCAGGATGTTCTTATTTAAAGACTTTTGTGTGGAGAAATCAAAACAAGATGGACTTAGTCGGTCAGCCAAAAACCAAAGGAGCTTGAAATTTTCAAAAAGGTCAAAAATGTATTTGTAAAGTGCCACTGAGGAACTGATGAAAAAGGACTATGTAAAAGACAACCACTTCTGGGACAAAAAAAAAAAAAAAATTGTGACTGGAACTTTAAGAAACCTGTGTGATTTTTCTGACCTCAGTGTGTCGAGGTGAGAGGCTCTGTGGGCGAGGCGATCTGATCCTCCTTTCTCTTTCCATCGTCCCGGGTCTCTCCAGCTCTCGGCACACCATTCACCCTTGTGTCCGGCTCCTGACTTAACCAGTTTCCTTTTCTGTTTTGCACAAGCGTTGGAGACGATAGCTAGTTGCATACGGCAAAACCCCAACTCTTGAGTGTGTAACTTGTTGAGGCGCTCTTGTCTGTATTAGTGTAGTTGTCCTCAGTGGCGGCAGGGGGCGGCCTTCTCCAAGCCTCAAAAAAAAGAGAAAAAAAAAAGAGAAAAAAATCAGATAAAGCTGAGCAGGAAGAGAACAAGAAGTGAGCATCACGGCAGGATAAACAGAAAACGATAGACATTAACAGTAGATAAGACTTGTTGGAGAGAGCGATTGAAAGAGACGATGGAGGCGCCCTCCGTACCTTTTGACCTCTGCCCTTTCTTTTGCCTTGACAACGTGCCCCATGTGGTGATGTGAATGTGTGAAGACCGCCCTAGGTCCACCTTGGGTCCTTTATTGGCTTTTTAAGCGCATGTAAAACGTAAACAATTTAAGAAACTTATTTAAAAAAAAAGTGAAAAATAAGAAAATTAAGCCTTGCAATGATGATGTGGATGTGTTCTTTTATCTTTCTTTTGCTTGGAAGAATCGAGATGGAAAAAGTGGATTGTTCATGTAATAAAAACTATAACTTTCGTTTAAGGTGGAACCTTTATCCCGTTCACCCCCTCCCCCCCCACTGCAGACCCCCACAGCCATGGTTTTTGTGAAGTGTTAGATGCTAAATAAAACAGATATATACCCTTGCATGTTGACCTATTTGGATGGTATGAAATGGAACTGCCTTGCTCAAAGATATTTATATACTTCTACTACTACTAGGGTCTTTGAAGTCATTTACAAGCCGACTGTTCATTTGAAGATTATGGATGTCACATGCATTTTTTTTGTCCCTCCATTACAGCCATCAGTGTTTGGTGACAGTTTGTGTCTCCTCTGTGCTTTTCAGTTTTGGTAAACAGAAGATGCAAGTCGAGTCTTGCTCTGTCTTTGCTGCTATTACATCTTGTTTTGAGAGTTGTCTACTGCATTAGATTGATTATTTTTTTCTCTTCATGATAACTGCTTTTTTTTTTTTTTTTT